>JAODAL010003948.1:0-164716 GCA_025379985.1 Phyllomedusa bahiana | reverse complement strand
ATAACACACCCCATACATCTCCTGTCTGAACAGAGAGGGAGGAGGGGGAGGGTATGTGCATTCCTCACATGTGTTTCATCAGTTCAGGCTGTGTGTATAACTGGTTATAGCACAGCAAGGAGCTTGTGGAGCGTGGAGATGAAGGCTCTGCAGACATAAGAAGCATTAAGGAGGCTGCATAGCTGTCCAGACAACCTTCCCCTTCTACTGCAAATACAGAATGATGATGTCACAGCTCTTCAGTGAGGAGAGACACGCTTGCTGAGAGGAGAGACACGCCTGCTGAGAGGAGAGACACGTCCCTGGATTTCAAATTCAATTTCATAGAATTAGCTGAAGAGCACAAACACTTCAAACGATAAAACCTCTTTAAGGCATATCAATGCTCAAAAATCAAAACTCAGTAGTGGTGCCAAAAACACATTTTTGGGATGTAGGAAATCATCCTTAAGGGGTTGTCCAGTTCCTTACTAAGCTCCACTGCTCCGTTACAGTGCTGGGTCTCCCCGCCTTCTATTTACTTTCTTCTTCTTCCGAACAGGAACGAATGGCTGCACTGGTCACAAGCCTCTGCTTACATCACCGTTCGAAGCTATTCTTCTGAACGGTGAAGTAAGGGAAGTGGCATGTGACCACTGCAACCATTCGTTCCTGTTCGGAAGAAGAAAAAATAAACAGAAGGCGGGGAGACCCAGCACTGTAAGGCCTCGTTCACACGGCTTATTTCGCCGCGGATTTGCCGACGGATTGCGATCGTCAATCCATCGGCAAATCAGTCAGAAATAAGTAACAGCCTATTTTCTATTGATTTCAGTAGAAAATACGGCTCGTTGTTCACACGACGAGTATTTCCGTGCCGGATTGCGCCGCGGATTGACGACGGCAATCCGGGACGGAAAAAACAATGTGCATGTCAATTATTTATGGACGGATTCACCACCTACAATTGATTGGAGATGGTGAATCCGTCGGAAATCAGTTACAAATACGTGCCACACTTAGTGGCACTTATTTGCAACTGATTTTCAACTGATTTCAGAACGTATTTACGATCGGCAATCCGATGTAAATACGTTCTGAAATAAGCCGTGTGAACATAGCCTAACGGAGCAGTGGAGCTTAGTAAGGAACTGGACAACCTCTTAAGGATGATTTCCTACATCCCAAAATCCCAATGCAGCCAATTCTCCCCAAATAAAAGAAGGAGAACATAGATAACTGGAAAGACCCAGCAATGAAATGGAGGAGCAGAAGAAGGCGAGTGTAGGCTCTTTCTTTTTTTAATGGGGCATCAGGGGCTTACTATTTATTTTTTCATGAACCAGACAACTCCTTCAAGAGAATTTTATACAGCCCGATTATCAGTTAAACAAGCTTAAGTTTTTTACTACACCTGCTCTGTCATTTTAGGCTTATGTAAAAGGAGGCACTCTCTCAAGGGAGTTTCTTGGAATTGATCACATATTCTTAAAAAAAACAAAAAAAAACAAAAGTGGTCAGTACCTCCCAAAATTTCAAAATAAATGGAGCAGGTCCAAGTTGATATGGCTGCAATACAAATGCAAACACACCACAAAACAGACCAGCAGCACTCTACAAACGCTAAGAAACAAACACTGAATAAATAAATTATTATATATAGCTGAAATGCACTTTGGAAAAGACAAAATAATCTGAGGATCTTGGCACAAATTTTTAATCAAAACTGTCAGGGACCATCCACCAACATTAAGGTGGCCTCAGTTTAGATGGGGACCTGCTCTCTTACCTCTGCGTGCTTTAGGTCTCTGTAATATTCGGGGCAAATGGGTCCCAGCTGCACTCTTATATACTATAGTTTTTCTGGAAGAATTCTAGCGTAATTTTCTCCAAAAATATGGCACACATGGTTTGTATCAGCTTTATTATGAGTTTTAGACAATGTCTGTGCCTAATGTGACCAAGGAGTGTGACATAGCTGTATGGGGGTAGCTGTATGGGGGAATGACTTGGTTAAAAAAGGCATGGCTTGAGATGCAACAACATCATGGGTCAACAATTTTCGTACTAAACATTGCTTCAATATGTGGTATAAAGTAAGACAACAGTGTCTAAAAATTTGCCAAATTCATCAAAGGGCAGGAACTGCTGTAACAGCTTTACACTGCTAGTCTAAATTTACACTGTCTAAATTTGAGGATTAGTAAATCGTCCCCATTGTCCTTAGAATCATCATTAACACAAGTACCTTCGAAGATCATCTTTTATAGGATTGTCGATGATTTCCACCTTTCCTGCGGCACCAATAGGCTCTGGACATTCAACTGCTCTTGCTTTAAATGTTATCCTCAGTTCATCAGCCAAGAGGTCACCATTCTTCAAATCAGGGCAGGATGCAGACTTCTACATTAACATAAAGTTTTACAATGTAACATTTGCCATATAGATGTAACAAAAAGGGCTTATGGCTCTGTATGACCTACAAGTTTTGGGCCTAGTACAGTATATATAAAAGTCTACAGAGACTATTCTATTCTCATATATCCCTGATTGTATGTGAAGACTTACTCCATCTGATGCTATTTTATGGATGTATTCTCTACTAGAAGCATTGCTCTGTATCACGGTGTCATGAAGTCATTACATCACTGTACATATACTAAATAGTGAACCGCATAGAGTCAATTCAATTCACAATATAGCTGAGTGAGGTGTACTAGATGTAAGAACCAGGTGCTCAGAGGTAAAAAAAAGCATTAAGCTTAAAGAGTACCTATCACCTTCCGACAAACCTCATGAAGTAACAGAAGACTAAAATACAAACACTTTCTCAAATAAGCTTCATTAGGAAAACCAAAGCATTTCACCTGTATTTCAGTTTTTAAAAAAAAGTGCTGGCCCTTTAAGACAGCTCTGAAGTCGGGCCAAGTCGGCACATGACAGCATGATGGATCACTATGATGACAGTTGTAGGTTCCTGAGCTGGGAGAGTCCACAGTGCAGGGGGGAGCCTGTAAATCCTCATCATGTGCACACCAGCAGCAGTGTGATACTGATACCTGTGTGCTATAGAGGAGAAGGCTCCACTGTCTCCACTGCACAGAAAAAAGTCAATTTTTTCAGTGTTTTTCATTTTCTAAAAACACTGAGAAAATTACTGAAAACATCTCCCATAGACTTCTATTGTAAAAACCTCCTGCTGTCTACACTGCTTTTTTCTGCTTGTTTTTTTACTGGTCGGCTTTTGTAACATGTTGTAAAAAACGCCAGAGAAGGGCAGAAAATTTACTACAGAAGTCTATGTAAAGCGCAGGACGTTTTTTGCTGCAATTTTTCAATGAAAACCCACCCAGGAGATTAGTCCCTCCTACAGTGGGTGTTAAAGTTTATACTTTTTTTCAATTCTGCATACAAGTGTCTGATGTGTCCTCGTTCGTACCGTTTGTAATAAAGTGATCATGTTTTTGTCGCTAACTTTTTTTGCGCAATTCAAGATTCTTGCTGTAATGATGCTAAATATACGGGTTTTTTTAAGGATTTTGGCGCTGTAATTCTTTTCTTGGAAGATTTTGTTGCTAATAAAGTTCTCGGTTGTGACGCTAAAAATACGTTTTTACGGATTTTGGCGCAATAATGTTTTTGTTTTTTTTTTACAGATTTTGGTGCTATTAAAGTTATCTCCCTGTTGTCAATAAAAATATTTTATTTTCGGATTTTGCCGCTATTAAAGTTATCTTGCTTTTTCGCTAAAAATAATATCTTGTTTTTGTTTGCAAAAATACGCATTTTTTACGTGTTTTAGCACCAAAATCCGCAAAAAATAAAGTTCTCTCACTTTTGTCACTAAAAATAAGTTTTTTGACGCTAAAATCCTTTTTTTTTTACGGATTTTAATACTAAAATAGTTTTTTTTAACGGATTTTGGCGCTATTAAAGTTCTCGCTTTTGTCGCTAAAAATCCTTTTTTCTTACAGATTTAGGAGATAAATTTATTAATTTAAATCCGGATTTTTAGCAGCAAAAGTGAGATAACAGTAGCGCCAAAATCCATAAAAACATGGACTTTAGCGCCAAAATCCATAAAAAAAATTATTTTTCGGGACAAAAGCGAGAACTCTATTAGCACCAAAATCAGTAAAAAAAAGTATTGTAGTACCGAAATCCGTAAGAAAACAGATTTTTAGCGGAAAAAGTGACATAACTTTATTAGTGACAATATCCGTAAAAATAAGGATTTTAGAGCCAAAATCCATAAAAAAAAGTATTTTTGTCTACAAAAGCGAGATAATTTTACTAGTGCCAAAATCCATAAAACGACTACAAGATCACATATAAATGTAATAATGTGCTTTCAATCCCCTTTTGTAGGGCGGAGTTACGTCCAACGGCTTAATTTATGTATACATTGAAAACCAGATTTGAAGACAAACAAAAAATGCGAGTAAAAACTGCTCCAAAAAACGCAAATTGCAACAATAAACGGCCGTTTTTTCAGCTGCTTTTTTCATATCACTTTCAATATTTTGTAATAATTCTTAAGTCTTACAGTTTTCACTTTGGCCACTAGGCCTTGTTTGCACTGCTTTAAGAGCAGTCAGAGAGATGCTTTACAGTAGCTTCATGCACATAGGAGACTTAAGACTGACTCAGTCCCATTCACTTCTATAGGAGAGTTTTCTAGGCATGCTCTATGACCTGGGAAGAAGTCAGTGTGCAGGGAGGTGAAAGGGTGAACTGTGACTACCTCCTATTGTGACTGGTGGATCCTGTGTTATCTATTCACACTGGTGTCTCCTTTCAGTTTGACCCTCTTTGTGCTGATAATGAGCAGACAACTGAGAATCTTTCTCTACAGAACAGGTAGTGTCAGACTATTATTAGACTTAGTGGCCAAAGTGAAAACTGCAGGACTTAAGAATTAATAAAAAATATTGAAAGTGATATGGAAAATTAAAAAACAAAAACCACAAAATTCTTTAAAAATGGGTTGAACATAAAAACGTGAGTTAAACAATAAGTCATTTTTGATGACACATTCCCTTTTAAAGTTCCTTTATGTGTCAGACCAAATATTCTGTATATGTTATAAGTTGTGGCTGTGGATATTTTTATATTGGAAAAAACATTCGTCCACCTTATGTTAGATTAAGGGAACATATACAAACAAAAATTGGTGTCCCTTTTAATGGATTCTCCCATTCCAGGAAAAAGTCTGGATGCTGGACTTCCATTTTTGGGAGTTGTTGCTTAAAAACGGCGATAGGTTTCCCATGTTTGATTCCACATATGCATGATCATCATGGTAGCAATCCCCAGGATATGAGATTTGCGGGTCTCTTATGGACTAAAAGGAGTTGGTGCTAAACACTGAGCTTTACTAAAGAATGAGTCCAATTTGAAAACGGAAGCCCTAGGTCCTCTTGTCTGAATAATTGTAATGATCTAATTCAGTGTTTCTCAACTTCAGTCATCAGGACACACCAACATGTAATGTTTTCAGGATCTCCCACAGAATGCACTGACAATAATTATATCACATGTATCAGGATCTCCCACAGAATGCACTGACCATAATTATATCACATGTGCAATACTGAGGAAATCCTGAAAACTTGACCTGTTGGTGGGTTTTGAGGACTGGAGTTGAGAAACACTGTTCTAAGTCCATTTTTATAAATATTCTAGATTAACATATATACTGTTTGTGTTTTTATTGGTGTGGTAATATGTAACCGGGTTACCCTCTCCCTTTGGAAACTTTTTGTCACTATTGTTTATACCATTTCAGATAGTATTTCTTTAAAGGGAACCTGTCACATAGATTATGCCCCCCCTTGCTGAGGACAGCACAAGCTAGTGTCAGACATGCTGTTTCCAGTGCTGTGTACCTTATTCTGTAAGATGCAGCAGTTTTTAGAGCATTTACCCCTTAAATCTTATTCATAAACAGGTGTTAGTCCTGCCCACCAAAGGCTAGCTCCACCCACTGACAGTTATTCACATGTTTCTACCTATTCAAAGTAATAGGTTTATCAGTTGAGGTGGGCGGGGCTAGCCTCAGATGGGCGGGTTTGAAAAAAACTGACTCTTTGAATGACTCTTCTGGCTGAAAACTGCAGATTTGAGCATTAAATACACGAAAACTACAGCATCTTACAGAATAAGGGGCACAGCGCTGGAAACAGCAGATCTGACACTAGCTTGTTCTGCCCTCAGCAAGTGGGGCATAAACTATGTGACAGGTTATCTTTAAGTTCAACTTTAATTTCTTTAACTTTAGGTCATGACTAGCAATCATCTGTCCATAAGAGGGTGGAGCTAACCTGGAAACGAGGCCCAGTTTGGTGGGAAACAGCCATCGACCTGTGTACACTGAAAGGACTTAATTTGAAGCTCAAGTTGACTTGTTTAAAGCTATTCATAAGGTTACTCTAAAAAGATTTTTTACAAGGTCAGCCTAGTTTTGAGAAAAAACAATATATTGGAGAACAGCAGGTAGAAGTTAACGCATTAGGTTTGGGTTTACTTACTAATTTTTCACGAGAATTACAAAAATTGTCCCTTTTAAAGGATACTTCTGTTGCAGAACGAGAGTCCAGCTGCGGAACCTCCATTTTTGCAAGTTGTTGCTTAAAAACGGGGGTAGTTTCCCCATATTTGATTCAACATATGCAGGACCATCATTGTAGTAAACCCCAGGAGTTGAGATTTGCGGGTCTTTTATGCGTATCAGGACTAAAAAAAGGATGTTTTTGGGAACTAAAGAATGTCACGGCATCATTCTCATATGATATAATTCAATTTACTTGCATATAAGGTCTAAACATAACAAAGTAAAATCCAATCTGTCAAACAATCAGAACTTTCACAAAAGTCATCCTGCCTCAAAAGTATTTCACATGTGTTATGAGCAACACAGGAACCAATTAGTGGAAAGAGTAGGACAACCTTCAGACTTGTGAGCCTTGTTTCATCGCTGCTGACTTTTCTTTCATCAACTACTTCATGTAGAAATGGACAAGGGGTGGTAACTGCTTCAACTGGGCAGAAACAAGTAAACAATGCATCATTACCATTAGCCAGCCATAGTGCACATTTTCTATTGAATAATAAAACGTCATAGATTTATCTAGTGCCCCCATTACGACTTTATGATATAGATATATGCCTAGTCTATATATCTATATATATATATATATATATATATATATACTTGCACACACACACACACACACATATAAATATATATCTACATAGTATAGAGTGCCCTCATTACAAATATATATATATATATATATATATATTATATATAGACAAAAGGAAAAACAAGGGGGTGCACAGATGGTGAAGTACGTTTGTGGAACGTATACAGTTCTCACCAATTTGAGTTGCGCTTTAGTGTAGAGGCACAATTCTCATATTAGCATACAGGGCTTTTGCTGCAGCCATAGCCCTTGTGTACAGCTGCCGCTGTTCCCGTGAGCGATGTATATATGTGATCGATATATATATATATATATATATATATATATATATATATATATATATATATATATAGCATATACAGTTGAAAGCAGAAGTTTAAATACACTATATAAAAAGACACATCTGCATGTTTTTCTCAATATTTGACATGAAATCTGAATAAACCTTACTTGTTTTAGGTCAATTGGGAATTACCAAAATTATTTATATTTGCCAAATGCCAGAATAATGAGAGACAGAGAATTTTTAAGGCATTTTTATTACTTTCTGCAAAGTCAAAGGTTTCCATACATTTCATTAGTATTTGGTAGCATTGCCCTTAAACTGTATGACTTGGGTCAAAAATTTGGATATCCTTCCACAAGTTTCTCACAATAGTTGGTATGATTTTTGGCCCATTCCTAGTGACAGAACTGGTGTAACTGAGCCATGTTTGTAGGTTTCCTTGCTCGCACCTGCCTTTTCACCCTTTGCCCCAAAAATTTTTCAATAGGAAATTGAGACCCAGGGCTTTGTGATGGCCCATCCCAAAACATTGCCCCGGGTTTACCCTTTTAAAAGCCACTTTGTAAAACCTTTTTTGGGCCTGTATCCCTTTGAGCCCTTTTTTCCCTTTTTTGGAAGACCCATTTCCCAAGCTCAACCCTTTAATTTTTCCGCCCGGGAATGTCTTTGAAAAATTTTTCCCTTCAGTTTTGGGGGGCCAAAAAAATCTTTTTCCCCTTGTGATGCCATCTATTTTGGAAGGGGCCCCAGTCCCCCTCCCAAAGAACAACCCCAGAAAAATGTTTCCCTGCCCAATCCCCGTCCCCTTTAAATTTTCACATTAGGGATGGTTTTTTTTAGATTTCCAAAAGCTTCTCCCCTTTTTTCCCCCCAAACTAACGATGGCCCTTTAAATGGGCCAAAACAGTTAAATTTTAGTTTCGTTTAACCACAGGACATGCCCCATAAATGAAAGGTTTTTTTTCCCCTTTGTGCTTTTCCCAAACTTAAAGGGGGGCTGCTTACACGGCGGGGGAAAATACCGGTGGGTTTTATCCGACCGGAAATTTGCCCGGGGTTTTTTTTGCCGTGCACACGCCGCGGGGCCCCCCCCCCTTCATTTGCATATATATCCTCCAAAAAACCAAGGGAAAAGAAGTCATGTTGAATGTTTTTTTTCCGGGGGCCCCCAAAAACCCCGAAAACCCCCTAAAAAAACTTTTATGCAAACCCCCCTCCCTGTGGGGAGATCCCAAACCTGATTTTTTATATTTTTTTTAAATTTCCTGATTTTTTATATGTTTGTGAGCGAAAATACCCTAAAAGTTTTTTTTAATGATAATGATTTTTTTAAATACCCCTTTGTGTGTTTTTAAATCAAATTTTTGAAGAAACTCAGGCCCTTGGAATGTCAATAGACAGGGCCCCCACCCCCCCCCCTCCAATAAATTGGGCAAACACATGGCCTTGGAGGTAATAAAATTTTAAAAGGGGAAATTAAAGTTTTTTTTGTTTCAGGGGAGAAAGGGAGGTGGCCAAAAGGAAACTAAACTTTAAAAAAAAGCGAAATAAAAAGGCTAGCTTTTGTTTTTGAAAATTTGGTTTAAAATTTTTTCTTGCAGGAGAAGGGGGTCTAAAAACCATGAATTGCAGAAAGGAGGGGGCGGGAAAATTTTTCTTTTTATCTATGAAAATTTAATTCTGTGTGGGGTCCCCCAAATGCTTCATTGAATAAACCCCTTTTTTAATTTGAAAACACCGATAACCCATTTTAAAAGCTTTTTTTTTAAAGGCTACAACAAAAAGGGCCCCCCAACGGGGGGCTCAAAAAATTGATTTGGGGCATCCGGACAAAAACGAATGAACAATATTTGAAAAGCAAAAAAAAAAGGGGATGCGAAATCAAACCCAAAAAGGAAAGGGCAATATTTTTTTATATTTGTTTTAAACAAATATATATTCTGTCTCTTCAAGTTTTGGCTTTCTCTGTCCCCCCGGGGTTTTTCCCCCAATCACAAAAGACATCTCCCCTAAGATCCTTGAAAAATACCCAAATGAAATGATGTAAATCGGGGGTTCAATACTAATAAAAATTAGTGCTTTTTGGATAATGAACAGTGAATAAAAATTGTGTTTGGGAAATTTTGGAAACAATTGAATAAAAACATAAAAAACAAAATGGGAAAGGGTGCCCGAAGGGGAGTGTATGCTTTTGTTTAAATGACCCATGGGGGCTCCCCTGTTTGATGGGGAAAAACCCCAAGTGAAAGAAAAAAAACCCAATTTTTAAGTGAAATTGAAAGGGATATAGAATTTTGGGGTTTTTGGGTTGGGGCTTTATTTTTTTTGTAAAAAAGGTCAAAAGGGTTTCCCCGGCTGCATTTGCCCTTTAGTTTGGTTTAGAAAAAAGGGAAACCCCCTGGGGGAAAGGGGGAGGAATCCCTCCATGAATGTTTTCCCATAGGGGTTCCTGCCTTTAAAGATAGCAAAAAAGTGGTTAAATTGGGCAAAAAAATTTAAAGTTAAAAGAAAAAAATTTCAGTCCTTGGTTAAAAAGACTGAATAAAGGGTTTTTTACATTTTTTTAAAACAAAATAACCATCAAGGTACGATACTAACTAGTTTTTTTAATTTTTAAGAGGGAAAAATAAAATTTTTTTAAAATTTTTTTTAATCAAACCCCCTCAAGGTACGATACTAAATAGTTTGGTTTAATTTATTGGGAAGACCGAATGAGGGGTTTTGGGAATTTTTTAATCTATCTCTCAAGGAAACATATTTTAACTAATTTGTGTTTTTGGGTTTGGGAACTTGAATAAAATTGTTTTAAATTTTTTTAAACTAACCAATCAGAGGTATTATGCTAAACAATTTCCACGTGACGACGCTGTAGAATTTTGGGAAAACCAAATTAAGGGGGAAAATTCTTTGGGGCATTGAAAAATTTAACTCTAAACTGCAATAAAAATTTGTGGGAGACAAGAGAAAGGAATTTTAAAACATTTGGGAAAAATTTGTAAGGGTTTAATTTTTGGGAAAACTTTTGAAAAGTAGAAAAAAAAAGGAAAGGGTCTTCATTTAAGTGTGAGGTTTTTTTTTGCCCACCTGTATTTTAAAAATTTGGGTTTTTAATGAAGGGTATGAGGGCCAAAGTAAGATAAAGGGCCGTAAAAAAAAAGGTTTAAATTTTCCCCCCATTCTGTGACTTTTTGGGATCTAAGCACGGGCTCTGATTTCAAAGGGGAGGGGGGGGTTTCCCAGCTCGAGATGCTGAGACTCCTTTGGGTTGGTTGGTTTTTTTCATTGTTTTCCCTTGCACTTATCTTTTTGGAAAGAACATTAAATAAATTTTTTAAATTTTTGTTTGTTTTGAAATTGAAAAACTTTGTTTTTTCCCAGGAAAAGCTCCGAAAGATAATTTGGGTTTATAAAAAAAGATATTTTTCCCTATTTTCCCAAGTATCTTTTGGGTTTGTAAATTAAAATAAAAGTTAAAATCGGGTTGTATAATTGCAAAGGATATCCTCTTAAATTTTGGTTTGAAGTTGAAGTAAAAAATAATTTCCCCCGGGGCCCAAAATTTAAAAACCCCATTTAAAATAAGCAAAAAAAATTGGGGATTGTGCACCCAAAATTTTTCAAAATTTTTGAAATATTTCCCGGGTTTTAAAAATACTTTTAAAATTACCAGGAAAGGGTTTCTTACAATTTTTTTTTCCCCCAAAAATTTTTTTTTAGGTTTGGGGGAGGAGCAAAAATTTTAAAAAATTTTAAACCCTTTTTTTCCTTGTAGGATTTAAGGGGGAAATTCATTTTCAAAAATTTTATATTGATTTGAAGTAAAAAACTCCAAAAATCCCAGGGATTTTTTTTAATTTTTGATCAAATTTCCATTTTTTTGCCCTTTTTTGGGCATTGAAAATTTTGTTTTTTTTTTATTTTTTTCCCTTTTCATTTTGGATTATTTTAAGTTTTTTTTTTGTTTTATGTGTGGAAATGTATGAGGAAACCTTTGTTTCTTTTTTAGTTTTATTTTTTAAAAAATTTGGGTTAAAAATTTTTTGTGTCGGCTAACTCTTTGGGGGTTTCCCCTTTTCCTTGTTTTATTTTTAAAAGCCCCTGTAGTCCTAACCCTGTTTTTGTACACTGGTGATTTTTACAACTGATGGGTAAAAAATTTGAGAAAGGGACATTTCTTGCCAAAACCAGGGGCGGGGCCAAAAAGGGAAGGGGCCAAAGTTGTTTGTCTTCCAAAAACAGGTTCAGTTTTTTGAAATGGGCGCTTTTTGGGGAAAATAAACAGGTTCCTTTTAATGAAAGGGTTTTTAGTTAGTCTTCCCCTTCCTTAAGTAAATTTTTTTGTTGTAAAATGTATTTCAGATACCTTTTAAAATTTAAAACCCGAGATGTGCCCGGACCAAGCGGAAAATATTTAGAGGCAAACAAATACTCTGTTTTTTTTTTTTTGTTTCTTTTTGGGTGATTGAAGGGGCCGAGTTCAAATTGGACAAATTTCAGTTTTTGCAGACAAATTTTAAAACTAACACCGGGTTTTCCCAGCTGGTTTCCCGGGGAAAACCCGACCAGAGAAACCCAAAAACAGAACCTACAGGGCCTGACTTCTGGGAGTCCCCAAATCAGATTTTTCCTGGGTTTTTTTATAATATTTTTAAAATATTTTAAAATGATCCCTTTTTGCTTATACAAATTTCTTTTTATGAGGGGTTTGCTACCAACCAATTTAAAGCTGATAGAGGAAAGGGACTTAAAAAAAATTCCAAAACTTTTGAAATTGTTAATTTCCCTACAAAACCCCCCCTTGAGCACACCCAAATATGAAAAAGCCGTTCCCCGCTGTACTCGATGTTCCCCCCCTTTAACCCGTCACATTGTTCACAGCAGAGACCAGTAGCCCATAACTCAGCTAGATTTAAAAAACCCGGGGCGAGAGGGAAAAACCCTTTTGTGTACCAAAAGCCACTTGTTACAAAGTACTTAAACATAAAGTCCAGAGTTTGTACTGGATTACCCCCGTAACAAACAATACCCTGTATGAGAAAAATGAAAATTTCCCAAAGCCAAATATGGATCCCCAAAACACTAAGGGCCCCGTTACTTAAAGGCCCGCAAAATTTTTGGTTTCTGGGTTCCCCCAATGTTTTCCTTGACTTAGTGTAGAAAAACCTTTAACTCTAAAACCCCACGTACCTTTTAGAACTTAGAACAAAAGGGGGGAAAAAAATTAAAATGGTTAAAAAATGGGGGAAAGAATATGCCCTTTTTTTGGGCCCAATGGCACAAGGAAAAAAATAGGATTTACCCATGTTTAAGGGCTTTCCCAATCACAATTCATTGGTAAAACGGGTTTTCACGGGAACAAAGTAAATAAAAGAAAACCACTTCCGCCTCAAATTTTCCCCGGTGGGGAGCCCGAGGGGAAATATCAAGGGAAACAGCGGCCGAGGGGTAAGACTAAACCCTTCAGACCTTTTACCAGACTCCAAAGCATACCCCTTTGGGAAAAGCCCCCTGAAATGGCCCCTTTTTAAAGGGGAACCGGGATATTTTTAAAAATCAAATAAAACCCTTCAAGAATGCAGAAAGTGTCAGAGACCTAATGAAAGCCCTGTTTGGTTTTCCTACAGAGCTTGGAACAATTAAGGTCCAAGAAAACATAAAAAAATCTACAAACCCCCGAAAGTCAAAGGGGAATTTTAAAACAGACAAAAGCGGAAAAACTGGGGTTGGGGACAAAAACCAAGGTTTTAAAAATCTTTGTGACTTTTAAATAAAGGGTGTTTCCTCCATAACCCTGTTTTAAAAAACCCGGGTTCCTTAGGGGCCCCCTTCAATTTCCAAAACTTTAGAAGGGGCGAAAAGGGGGAAATTTTTGGGTTAAAAAGGGATCTAAGTTTAAAAGAGGGGGGCCTGTTGGGGTGTAAAGGGAAAAAGCCCCCTGCCCCCCCTGGGTCCTTTTTTTTCCCCAAAGAAGGCCTAAGAAGCCTATGGACTGACCCACTAGTCCAAGACCCCCTAAAGTATTAAAGGGTTTTCTAAAACAAGTATTGGGGTTTCTCTTTTGGTTCAGTATGGCCCAAACCCCAAAAACTATCAAGTCTTAATGACAAGGAAAAAACACAGGAATTGTAACAAAGGAAAGGATCCCCCAAAACACATGCCCTCGACCGGGGGGGGTCCAAATTTCCCCCAAGGGGGTGCAAAATTTTTCCCTTGGTTTGGGGTAGAACTCTTTTCCGGTTGGCCTGAACCTTCCCAAAACAGAAAAACAGGGGAGAAAAAATTTCCCAAAAAGTTTAATTAAGGTGTTTTTAAATTTTTGGCCCACCAGAAAAAAATAGAAGAGTGATAGAGGAACACACTTTTTACAGGAGAAATTCCCTGAAAGGGAAAAGAAAGGTTTCCTTAGGGAAAAGGGAAAAGGCCTTTCACCTTCTCTACCATCCCTTTAGGGAAAGGAAAATAGAACAAAATTAAATGCAAAAAAACAAAGGGAAAACCAAAGGTCAGAGTTTTTTTGCCCCTTAGCTTTGTTTCCATCTGTTGTAACCTTTAGGAAAATGGGAAAAGCTCTCCCTATAGATCTTGGTTGGTTTTTTCCCCCCCAAAACAGGGGCCCTATTTCCCCCCAGGTTTTTAAATCATACAGCATAACAAAATGAAAAGGGTTGTACATACCCGGGAGAAACCCTTTAAGCAATTTCATAAACAAGTTTTTGGGCTTTTATTTCGAAAGAGCATTTACCTTAGTACCACAACCTTGAACTGGGTTTATTGGGGGGTCCTTTAAAGACACGTGAGAAAGACCTTACCAAACATTACGACGGCCCCCTTTCAAGTTCTGGGTGAAAACTGAGACTTTTGGGTGAAACTAAGGGAAAGAACAACTGGGTTTCCCAACCAGCCACTAAGAAAATCACCCCCTTCCCGTTTAAACCAGAAAGATGAAAGATGCTGAAAAATTTCCCCGAACTCATAAAAATATCATTTTATTTATTTTGAATATGGGCACATCCCAACAAGTGCCCAAGTAAACCTTTTAACCCAAGTAAAATTTTTTTTCAACCCGGGAGGAATTTTTTTTCTATTCTTTTCTACCCCCTAAAAAAACTACAGCTCCTAATTTCAAATCTTTGGGTAATGATTGAACCCTCACTGGAGTACTCTTACCCATAACAAGATGGAAAACATTCCCAAAGTTTTTTTTTTGTTAACCTCACAACACATACAAAAAGGGTCAGAGGGGTGGGGAAAGTGTTTAATTCAGGAGGGGGGAAATATAAGGGGTACCATACCGTTTGTAAAAATCCCCCAAAAAAAAAGGGGCCCCCTGATTTAAAAATGGGCAAAGGAAAGACCCCCCATTTGTATAAAAGTAGGGGATTTTTGTTTCTTTTGGAGGAAACTACTTGTTTAGTAAAAAGATACTCATAGATTTAAAAAGGGGAAAAAAAAGTAAATATTTCCTTTTAATAGATGTGACAAGGGGTTTTCCCGCAAAAATTTTTAAAAGGGGAAATTTTTGGGAATCAGGGCCCTCAAAAAATTTTGATAACTTCGAAGGGAAAAGGGTTTTTGGGAAAACCCTTAGAGGATCGGGGGGTAGAAAAGGAGATGTTGTGTATAAATAAAATTTCCTTTTTTGTATAATGATAGTAATCTTTTTTACATAGGTTTTACAACCAACCCGAAAAGAACTACCAGAAGACTTCTATATGCCCCGCACAAAAAGGGAATTTTTCTTGGTGTAGAAAGAACATTTCATAATAGCTAAAGGGGATCACCATTTACCTTTTTTAGGGCCCCCCATAAGGAGAAAATATAAAAAAAGATTCCAAAACAAAAAACTATTTTAAAAGGGGCAAACAATAGCAACCCAAAGAAAAACGGGGAAAAAACTCATTTAAAATTTTTAAAGGGGGAAAAAAATTACTTGATTTTCTTAAAACCGAAACCATTAGGAAAAATTTTTCAAATAAGGGCAAATTTTTAAAAAAAGGTTTTTGAAAGACTGAGTGGGTGAATGGTTTTAGAATGGGAAAACCAAGAAGAATTTACTCTTTATTGGGGTTTATGTGGTTTTTCATTTTTAAAAACTACAAATTGGTTTAGAGGGCCCAATGGATGTCTGATAGGGATATTAAAAAATGGGTTATACAAGGGAAAACTCTCATAATAATGTGTGTGTATTAAATTTTCAAGGGTCAAAAAGGGAGGTGGGGTGTTAAGGGAAAATAAAAGAAGGAAAATGATTATATTTGTTAATGACTTGTAAGAAAAAAATATCTTCCCCTTCCCGGGCATAAAAACAAACCCCCAATATGGGTTGATAGGGTTAATAAGTGTAAGGGGAAAAATTTTTTTTTCCGAGGAATCCAGCAAAATGAAGGGTAGGGAATTTAAAAAAGCATGTAAAATTTGGAAAAATTTTGGCAATGCAGGGTTTGCTTTCAAAGAAATGTACTCAGAAAAACCCCAAAACAGATCGGATCACACAATCGGGTCAAAGGGGGAAAAATTGTGGGGGCGGGAATATCTATAGTTTTTTACTGATAATGATTTTGTATATACTCTTGTGTCTTTTCCCTCCCAAATTTTGGAAAACACTCAAGTCTTGGAATTCAAAAGACAAAGCCCCCAAACCCCCCCCTCCCAAAATTGGGGAAAAAACATGGCCCCGGAGGGAAGGAAAATTTAAAAGGGAAAAAAAGTTTCTTTTGTTTTTTAAATGAGGTAAGGGGGGTGGCCATAAAGGGAAACTAAAAAACCCTTTTAAAACCAACGTATAACCGAGGCTACATTTTTGAATTGAAGGGAAAAAAATTTTAATTTTTTGCAGGAGAAGGAGGTCTATAAAACCATGAATTGCAATAGGGGGGGCAGACATTTTCTTTTTTAAACATATTCAATGTAAATGCTGTTTGGGGGTTGGGCTCCAATGCCCTTGGCATTTTAATAAATTTCCCGTTTTAAATTTTTAAAAACCCGATCAAAATCTGAAAAAACTTTATTAAGCTACAACAATGTTTTTTTTGGGGGAGTGGGTTTCCCTTTCCCGGGAAGGGCCTTTTTAGCCCATTTTTGATACAAATACTTATTTTCACTGTGGGGTAATGGGCACAAAAAACCCGTACCAGCTTCTTTTCCCCCAATTTTTCACAAGGGGCCTTTTTCTTTTGTTTTTTGGGTTGATATTTACTTTCAGAACAAAAACAAATTCATCTATGAACACAGAAAACCCCTCAACGTCCCTTTGAGCGGTATGGTTTTGGTTTTAAAATTTCCCCCTCTTTCTTGGGGACTTTGCGTATTTAAATTTTTTGTACAAAGGAAAAAGGCAAACCCTTTAGGAAACTGGAAACTGCACCCAAGGAAAACCAACTTGTGCAAATCCACTAAATTTTCTTTTGATATCTTTTTATTGATTTCTTTTAGACTTCCCCAAAGAAGTTTCACACAGAACCCTGTTTTGCTGTGCTTTAAAAAAACATTTCCAAACCTGGTGTCTCTAACTCAGATGCTGCCCAATTTAAAACCCATCAGTTTTCTTCCAAAGACAGGACAAAAAATCATATATCTTTTCCCAAATTGTTTAAAGGCATAGTAATCCTTGTGTAAACTTTTGACTTTGCAGAAAGTAATAAAAATGCCTTAAAAACCTATCTCTCTCATTATTCTGGCATTTGGCAAATAGAAATAATTTTGGTAATCCTAATTGACCTAAAACGGGTAACATTTATTCTGATTTCATGTCAGATAGTGAGAAAAACATGCATATGTGTCTTTTTGTATAGTGTATGTAAACTTCTGGTTTCAACTGTATATAAATATATATATGTACATATATATAGTATAGTATATAGCCCAAGTGGGGATGGAAAAAATGGTAGAGCTTGGCTTACTTGACTGACAAAAGCCCAGCCCAAAAGCTACGAGCCAAACATATAAAAGTGGATCTGTAACATAACACTATGGCCATAATATGGTTTGTAAGCAGTACAGTTCAGTTTTACGGACTAAAGTAAACCTGTCAGGTGGTTCATGCTAACCCATCTGATAGCAGGATATGAGGGAAAGAAGCTGTGTGAAAGTCCTGCTCGCTCTGCCCACATACAGTAATTGCCAATTTGCTTTGTACCCACCCTGATACAGGAAAAGTTATCAATCGCTGTATGTGGGCAGGATAATCATGACTTTTACTGTACCTTAGGGAGTCCTTTAAAGATTTACTCTGCTTAAAGTCATATAAACCTATGTGTTACTGACCTTAGCTTCTCACATTCTACCATTTTCTTCTCTCAGAACCATTCTGCACCATAAACCCTTTGACTGAATTGCTTTAAATATCAGTGTTACTCACATTGGATATTTTTAATAAATTGGAAGTCTTCTTGTCTGGGTATCAGCATATGCACCTTTTCCAAGTCCAGTTGCTTTATGTTTTCAAGCTAAAAAATGTAAATATATTTTGTACTTTTTAGTGTGACTTAAATGTTGCATGTGTTTATCTCATTAAATTTTTTCTTTTTACTTATATACAGGATAGGTGATACATGTATGATTGCTGGGATTCCCACCGATCAGTAAAAGGAGGGTCATGAGCCCCCTGCATGACTGCTGTTAGGGGGAATGGAGCTGTAGTCATATGCCTTGCCATTCCATACACAATCTATGGGACTGTTGGAGACCGCTAATCACTATCACCGCTCAAATCAACCTGGGTAAGATAGGTAAGAAATGTTTTTTACACTGACATGTAGGCGCTAGGTATTGTTATGTGTGTGTAATTATTGTAATTAGATAACTATATATATGTATTCACCGTACACCAGGCATCCTCAAACGTCGGCTCTCCAGCTGTTGGAAAACAACAATTCCCATCATTCCTACTGTTATAGATGATATAATGATGGGAGTTGTAGTTTCCCAACAGCTGGAGGGCCGCAGTTTGAGGATGCCTGCTGTATACTATACTATATACACATATGTTACCTGCTTTAGATCTGTTTCTCTTTTCTCTTTAGGCACTGTAATCTCAGGTCTGCCTCTTTTTATAAAATATTCCATAGTCAAATTCCGTTCATAATTTTTATATTGTCGTTTCTTCTTATCAGCATACTCATGAACGTAGAAAACCTCATTAATGTCATCATGCAAAAATTGTTCATCCTCCGATTCCTTGATCTCAGTAATCAAATGATGTTTAGCTGAAAATACATTCATACTACAAGAAAATTAAAATCAGTATAAGGTTTTAGGTAGTCACTTAAACTAATCACAGATACCTCACCCCAGATGCCGCTGCACTACTGAATGCTTCTGATGAAACAAGCCCCTTATGGCCGTGTTCACACGGCTTATTCCCGACGGATTTGTGAGCCGTAGTGAGCTCACAAATCCGCGTGTAATAAGGGGCGGGAACGGGGCCGGAGCGCGGCGGGGGGCGCCGCCCCGGCCCCATAGACAATGCATTGTTTACGGCGCGTACGCGCCGTAAATAATGTGCATGTGCACTTTACTCCCCCGCGGCGGATTCGCCGAGGCGGGGGAGGAGCGACGGATTCCACTGTTCTCTATGAGAGCAGTGGATTACCGTAATTGCTGCCGCGGATTGGCGCCATACTGCAGGCAAATCCGCGGCGCAGTATGGCGCCAATCCGCGGCAAAATAAGCCGTGTGAACGAGGCCTATGAGTCATCAAATACAGTACCTGTCTATATATAATATGTGCGTGTGTATATGTACAGTGGTGGCCAAAAGTATTGGCACCCCTGCAATTCTGTCAGATAATACTCAGTTTCTTCCTGAAAATGATTGCAATCACAAATTCTTTGTTGTTATTATTATCTTCATTTAATTTGTCTTCAATGGAAAACCACAAAAAGAATGGTCATAAAGCCAAATTGGATATAAATCCACACCAAACATAAAAAGGGGGTGGGCAAACGTATTGGCACTGTTTGAAAAATCATGTGATGCGTCTCTAATTTGTGTAATTAACAGCAACCTGTAAACTTAACTGTGGCACAGCTAACAGGTGTTGGCAATAACTAAAACACTTGAGCTAGTTGACATGGATTAAAGTTGACTCAACCTCTGTCCTGTGCCCTTGTGTAAACCACATTGAGCATGGGAAAAAGAAAGAAGACCAAAAACTGTCTGGGACTTGAGAATCCAAATTGTGAGGAAAGCATGAGCAATCTCCAGGCTACAAGTCCATCTCCAATAGACCTGAATGTTCCATGTGTCTACATGCGCAGTTGTCATCAAGAAGTGTCAAAGCCCATGGCCCTGTGGCTAACCTCCCTAGATGTAAAGCCCATTGGCACTGTGGCTAACCTCCCTAGATGTAAAGCCCATGGCACTGTGGCTAACCTCCCTAGATGTTAAGCCCATAGCACTGTGGCTAACCTCCCTAGATGTAAAGCCCATGGCACTGTGGCTAACCTCCCTAGATGTGGATGGAAAAGAAAAATGGACGAGAGATTTCAACGCAAGATTGTGCGGATGGTGGATAAAGAACCTCAACTAACATCCAAACAAGTTCAAGCTGCCTGCAGTCCGAGGGTACAACAGTGTCAATCCGTACTATCCATCGGCGTCTGAATGAAAAGGGACTGTATGGTAGGATACCCAGGAAAAGCCCACTTCTTACCCCGAGACATAAAAAAGCCAGGCTGGACTTTGCCGAAACTTACCTGAGAAATACGTTTTGGAAGAATGTTCTCTGGTCAGATGAGACAAAAGTAGAGCTTTTTGGGAAAAGGCATCAACATAGAGTTTACAGGAAAAAAAATAAGCATTCAAAGAAAAGAACACGGTCCCTACAGTCAAACATGGCGGAGGTTCCCTGATGTTTTGGGGTTGCTTTGCTGCCTCTGGCACTGGACTGCTTGACCGTGTGCATGGCATTATGAAGTCTAAAGACTACCAAACAAATTTTGCAGCATAATGTAGGGCCAGTGTGAGAAAAGCTGGGTCTCCTCAGAGGTCATGCGTCTTCCAGCAGGACAATGATCCAAAACACACTTCAAAAAGCACTAGAAAATGGTTTGAGAGAAAGCACTGGAGACTTCTAAAGTGGCAGCAATGAGTCCAGACCTGAATCCCATAGAACATCTGTGGAGAGATCTCACAATGGCAGTTTGGAGAAGGCACCTTCAAATCTCAGGGACCTGGAGCAGTTTGCCAAAGAAGAATGGTCTAAAATTCCAGCAGAGCATTGTAAGAAACTCATTGATGGTTACCGGAAGCGGTTGTTCAAAGTTATTTTGGCTAAAGGTTGTGCTACCAAGTATTAGGCTGAGGGTGCCAATACTTTTGTCCGGCCCATTTTTGGAGTTTTGGGTGAAATGATCAATGATTTGATTTTTGTTTCATTCTCTTTTGTGTTTTTTCAGTGCAAGCAAAGTAAATGAATATTTAATACCAAATAATTTGTGATTGCAATCATTTTCAGGAAGAAACTGAGTATTATCTGACAGAATTGCAGGTGTGCCAATACTTTTGGCCACCACTGTATGTGTGTAGTGTGTTTGTGTGTGTAGAAATTAATGATTGTGGTACAAAACTTCCATGATTATACGAACATGACAGAAATGACAAAAGTGTTATCATCAGAACTCGGCAGTAGTGCAGCCTCAGACCTTGGCCACTGACGGCATTTTCTCCAGGTAGGCCTCCTTTATCATACTTACATAAATGGCCATACAATGCTGTCTGGCAGTGATGCGTAGAACAAATGCAAGATATAAAATTGACCACAACAGATGACCAAAGCGCAATGAGGACAGGGCCTTATATGGTCTGTAACCTCATGCATACAGTACAACATAGTAATCATGTCCATGATAAGTTGGCTACCATACATCTTAATGTTGGCTGAATCAGATGATTTTGACCATATAATGCTTAAAAAAAAGCCTTTTAACTCTCCAAAAAGTTCATTTTTTGGCTCATTAATGTACACTCTGCACCCCATCTTGAAAGAAAAAAAAACAGAAATGTAGATATTTCTGCAAATTTATTAAACATGAAAAACTGAAATATCACATGGTTATAAGTATTCAGACCCTCTGCTCAGTATTGAGTAGAAGCACCTTTAGAGCTCGTACAGCCATGAGTCTTCTTGGGAATGATGCAACAAGTGTTTCACACCTGGATTTGGGGATCCTCTGCCATTCTTCCTTGTAGATCCTCTCCAGTTCCCTCAGGTTGGTTGGTGAATGTTGGTAGACAGACATTTTCAAATCTCTCCAGAGATGCTCAATTGGGTTTAGGTCTGGGCTCTGACTGGACCAGTCAAGAATGGTCACAGAGTTTTTCTGAAGCCACTGCTTTGTTATTTTAGCTGTGTGCTTAGGGTCATTGTCTTGTTGGAAGATGAACCTTTGGCCCAGTCTGAGGTCCAGAGCTTCTGGAAGAGGTTTTCATCCAGGATATCTCTGTACTTGGTCACATTCATCTTCCATCAATTGCAATCAGTCGTCCTGTTCCAGCAGCTGAAAAACACCCCCATAGCATGATGCTGCCACCACCATGTCTCACTGTTGGGATTGTATTGGGCAGGTGATGAGCAGTGCCTGGTTTTCTCCACCGCTTACAATTAACACCAAAAATTTCAATCTTCGTCTCATCAGACGAGAGAATCTTATTTCTCATAATCTGGGATCCTTCATGTGTTTTTCGGCAAACTGTATGCGGGCTTTCAGATGTCTTGCACTGAGGAGGGGCTTCTGTCGGCATACTCTGCCATAAAGCCCCGACTGCTGGAGGGCTGCAGTGATAGTTGACTTTGTGGAACTTTCTCCCATCTCCCTACTGCATCTCTGGGCTCAGTCACAGTGAACTTGGCGTTCTTCTTTATCTCTCTCACCAAGGCTCTTCTCCCACAATTGCTTAGTTTGGCTGGACGGCCAGGTCAAGGAAGAGCTGTGGTCGTCCCAAACTTCTTCCATTTAAGGATTATGGAGGCCACTGTGCTCTTAGGAACCTTGAGTGCTGCAGAAATTCTCTAACCTTGGCCAGATCTGTACTTTGCCAAAATTCTGTCTCTGAGCTCCTTGGGCAGCTCCTTAGACCTCATGTGCTCTGACATGCACTGTGAGCTGCGAGGTCTTGTAGAGACAGGTGTGTGCCTTTCCTAATCAAGTCCAATCAGTTTAATTAAACACAGCTGGACTCCAATGAAGGAGGAGAACCATCTCAAGGAGGATCAGAAGAAAATGGACAGCATGTGAGTTAAATAGATTCTGAATACTTATGACCATGTGATATTTCAGTTTTTCTTGTTTAATAAATTTGCAAAAATATCTACATTTCTGTTTTTTTCCTTTCAAGATTGGGTGCAGAATGTATATTAATGAGCAAAAAAAAAATTAACTTTTTGAATCTTACCAAACGGCTGCAATGAAAGAAAGAGTGAAAAATGTAAAGGTGTATACTTTCCGTACCCACTGTAGCTGCCCCTAAACAAGAATATAGTTATCTAAAGTGTTTGGCCAGCTTTATTCTCTATAGGGCTGACTAATCCATACATCCTAGATAAGATTCCGATAGGAAGACAATACTAAGGCAAAATTGTGCACATTTATTATCTTTTCAAAGGCGACAGTTATCAGACTTTCAAATAAATGTAGTAGACATGTTAATTATTTTTAAGAACTATTTAAAAGCTATCGTTCATATTCAGGCCTAAAGGGGTATTCTCACCATGTGGTTCTAAGATCCGGCTTTCTACAGTCTGCTTCAGGCTCTCACTTCCTGTTCAGGCTGTGGGCAGTTCTATAGTAGTGATTGGCATATCAGCTCTGCTATTCCTAACTAAGCGTGTTAGAGGGACATTGGTAATGAAAGGGTCTAAACTACAGTGCACAAGGCTACAGAGCGCTAAAGGTTTTGGGCCAAGTGAAAAATGTTTAGGTCTAAAACTCACTTTTTTGCCCATAGTAACGTATTGGCAAAAAAGTGAGTTTTAGACCTAAACAGTTTTCATACATGTGGCCCTTAAAGTTTGTCAGTAAGAAAGATAAACAAGCTCTTGTGCTGTGGTTAAGACACAGCAAGGTTTACTCACCATCCCGCCCCAACTAGGCAAGAGAAGTGGTCGATAAAAAAGAAAACTTATTACACAACAGGAGATAAGAACTCCCCTAGCTTGAAAAAAAGGGAAAAAACAGAACAGAATGTATTTGTAATAAAATGTATTTTCCTTTTCCTACTTGTTTAAGATAATCAATACAGTGAGAATACTCCTTTTAAGGAGAACACAGTTCTCTAAAAAGAGAAAGCAAAATAAAAAACCAATTAAGAAAACTCGATCCAACTGTAAAAATTTTTACGTATCTAAATTTGTCAGTTGTCACATTTTCAAGTCATTTTATTATTGGAGCCAAATTCTAAAATTATCATGACAATAATTATTTATCACACTTGGGGGACAAAGCTACAAAGAGCTGAAAAAAGTGCCAGAATTGCTACTTTTATTCATGTCCCCTCCCAGAAAATAGAATAAAACATGATTAAGTTGCAATGACATTTTTGGTAACCAAATATCTAAATTAACAACTCTTTGATTCCATGATATTCTTATAATATTAATATAATTATTTTTGTAAATGTAAAATTTGTATTGAATTTTCCAAATATTACAAAAAGATTAAACATAAATGAAAAATAAGACCCGATATATATTATGGGCATAAATAGCATACATTAGTCAGATTAATATAATTTTAAATAGATAATTAGTGGAACTTACTATTTCGAACAATCCAGTAACAGTTGCGCTTTAAACCGTGTAAGATTGGCCTCTTCAGAAAACACAAAGTGTGACTTGTTCTGCTCCATTTTGTGCAAGTAGTACAAAAACAGCTCCTCAGAAACAATCATGATGTGAGTGATCAGACGCTTGTGAAGTCGCCGCTTCTCATTTTGTGTTAATAAAACAATGCACAGAACATCTGGAATATTGGCCCAGGCAACCTTTACCTCACTAAGAATGACACCCACCTAAAGGGAGCAAAAACAGTTTTTTGGGTTTTTTTTGTATGCATTAGAGCAACCTAAAGTCAACAGCTCATGAAATTAGCTGATAATGCCCAGACACACCAATCAGCCCTAAGGCTATGTCTAAACTGCTGTGGACAAAAAAACGACCAGGAAACCAGATACTAAAAACGTTCATACAGCCTGTAAAAAAAAAGCAGCTGAAAAAAGTCCATTTTTTGGCGTGTTTTTTTTGAACACATGCACAGCATTGTAAAAAAAACTAAAAACGCTGAAAAAACGGACGCTTTCTGTGCGGTGGAAACACAGTCATAGACTCCAGTAGTCAATTTTCTGCCCTGCTCAGTCGTCTTTTGCAACATGTTTAAAAAATGAGCAGAAAAAAGACGCTCTGTGGATATATAGTTTTTACTATAGAAGTCTATGGGAGCTGTTTTCAGTCGTTTTTTCAGCGTTTTTAGAAAGCAAAAAACGCTCAAAAAAAACGGACGTTTTTCTGTTCAGTGGAGACATAGCCTTAGGCTGTGTCTACACAGCAGAGGACAAAAACAACCTGAAAACCAAATCCCAAAAACATTCATAAAACCGAGTTTTTTGTCCATCTGCCTGTCAAAAGCAACTGAAAAAATTGAGGTTTTTGTGGCTTTTTTTGGCATATTTTTTGGTGCTTTTTTTTTTTGTTTGCAGAAATGCACAGCATTAGATTTCCTGTGCATATCTGCAAACAAATGTGCAAAAGACGACCAGCGCTTTACATAGTAAATTTTCTGCCATGCTCAGTCGTTTTTTGCAACAGGTTTCGAAAAACGACCAGCAAATAAAATGAGCAGAAAAAAAGACGTTCTGTGGAGACAACAGAACATTTTTACTATTAGGGCGCTTTCATACAGTGCAGTTTTGGTGCAGTTTTAACTACGCTCCAATTAAACTGCATTTATTATCAGCAAGCTTCTTTCAGTTGTCTAAATTGTTCAGAAAGGTGTTTCAAGTAAGTAATCAATGACTGTGTTTGATGTCTTGTGATTAAAACATACAAATTGATTACTGACTTTCCAAACAGTTTAGGTAAGTGAAAGAAGCTTGCTGGT
Source organism: Phyllomedusa bahiana (assembly GCA_025379985.1). Lineage (NCBI taxonomy): Eukaryota > Metazoa > Chordata > Amphibia > Anura > Hylidae > Phyllomedusa > Phyllomedusa bahiana. The sequence goes on along the minus strand of JAODAL010003948.1, from coordinate 139,154 downwards.
AATAAAGGCAGTTTAATTGGAGCGCAGCTAAAACTGCACCAAAACTGCGCTGTGTGAACGCATTCTTAAAGTCTATGGGACCTCTTTTCAGTCATTTTTCATTTTCAAAAAATGCTGAAAAAACTGACGTTTTTGTGTGCAGTGGAGACATAGTCTAACATTACAACCATCAACGGGTGGAATGAATAACACTGATTAGATTGTGACAATGGCACCGATCAAGGGGTGCAATATATTAGACAGTATGTAAACAGTAAGTTCTTAGGCCCTGTTCACACGACGGATTTGGGCGCGTGTTTGGCCGCGGGTTTCAGCGCGGTTGCCACGGCCAAAACCTCGTCCAAATCGTGGTACAAATTAAGAGGCAAGACCTAAACCCAGGCCCAAACCCGCGCCCCAACCACGCCGAAAAGCACAGCGAACCTCACGCGGACACCACGCTGAAGACTCGCTGTCAAGAATTGTCAGGAGACTTCGAATAGTAACGCGGTTTCCCATAGTAAACCATGTAATGAACTGGGGGCGTGATTTGGACGAGGTTTTGACCGCGGCACCCGCACTGAAACCCGCGGCCACACCTGCGCCCCAAATCCGCCGTGTGAACAGGGCCTTAAAGTTGATGTGTTAAAAGCAGGAAAAATGGTAAGTCTAAGGCTAGGTTCACACGGCTTAATTGCGGGAGGTAATTACGCCCCGCAATTACGCCGTGTGGCCGGGGGCGAGGTGGGAGCGGGAGGCCGGCACCTCGCCGGCCCATAGACTTGCATTACCAGCGGCGCGTATATGCCGCTAGCAATCCACATGTCAATTATCTCCCCCCTCGGCGTATTCGCCGAGCAGGGAGAGGAGACGTAATCTATAGTTCTCTATGAGAATTGTGGATTACCGTAATGACTGGGACGTTTTCAGTCCGTAATTTGCGCACTCCGGCGCGTAATTACAGACTGAAATACGTCCAGTTTTAAGCCGTGTGAACATGGCCTAAGGCTGTGTTCATATGTTATGTTTTTGTTGTATTTTTCGACACAAACAAAAAAATGCATGATATTTTGAAATAACCCCAAGTTAACCTGTGTTCCAAATAACAGCTAGGCTAGGTTCACATGGTGTATTTGCAGGGCGTAATTACGCCCCGCAATTACGCCGTGTGGCCAGGGCAGAAGCGGGGGGCCGGCACCTCGCCGGCCCATAGACTTGTATTACCAGAGGCGCGTATATGCCGCTGGTAATTCACATGTCACTTATCTCCCCCCCTCGGCGTATTCGCCGAGCAGGGAGAGGAGACGTAATCCATAGTTCTCTATGAGAACTGTGGATTACCGGAATGACTGGGACGTGTTCAGCCCGTAATTTGCGCACTCCGGCGCGTGATTACGGACTGAAATACGTCCAGTTTTAAGCCGTGTGAACATGGCCTTAGTCACAAAACCACATGTATTAAAAAAATGCATATTTTATTGCTTGCATTTTTGATGCATTTGAAAAAGCAACAGAAATGCAACCAAAATGCAATGTGTGAATGTAGCCTATGGAACCAAGAGACTTTCATAGGGGACAAATTGTGATGGCGACTCTAAAGTAGCAGCTATTGTGGGGTGTTCCCAGGATGCGATGATTAGTACCTATCAAAGGTGGAAAGGACAACCAGTGAACAGGTCACAGGAGTACCCAAGACCCATTGTTGTGAATCCGTCCAAAGGAGGCCCCACTTTGCAATTTACAGGACTTTTTTCAATGAGTCTGTGTGAGGGCTTGTTTTATACAGCAAGCAGTAGTTTTTATTGGTACAAGTTTGAGGTAATACAAGTTTTTGATCACATTTTATTTAACTTTTTTTTACGATAACATAATCAAAAGTAGTCATTCTTGCTTTGTTTTTTATTTCTTTTTTGGCTTTTTTTTTATGGCATTCACCATGCTGGTTAAATATTTATCAAGATAATTTTATTATTCTGGTACAATGATAAAAGGTTCGATTCTTCACTGAGGAATATCACCATTCTTCAGTGAGGGAAGACATGCCTAATGGGAAAAGAGACCTTTGATATGCTAGTGAAAAAGCTCAGATGAACGCAAAAAAACCTGTATTGAGAAAACCCCTTTAAGGCCCCGTTCACACGGTTATTCACGCCGGATTTGCGAGCCGGATTGCGCTCGCAATTCCGGCGGAATAAGGGGCGGGGGGGCGCGGGCCCGCCGGCCCCATAGACAATGCAAATTTTTTTACGGCGCGTCCGCGCCGTAAATAATGTGCATGTCACTTTTCCCCCCCGCCCGGCGGGTTCGCCGAAACGGGTAGGAGCGACGGTATCCACTGTTCTCTATGAGAGCAGTGGATTACCGTAAATTACTCCGACGGATTGGCGCCGTACTGCAGCGCAAATCTGGCGCGGAGTACGGCGCCAATCCGGGGACAAATAAGCCGCGTGAACACGGCCTTAGGCAGACCTAGAAGCCCATCAGCACTAAGGCGTCGCCTTGCTGCTTAGGCTTTGTTAAACACGGCGTAATTGCGGGGCGTACTTTACACCCCGCAATTACGCCGTGTGTTTGGAAGTTGCGCTGATCGGCGCGTACTCCCACGTAAGCGCCACAAGTAATTGACATGTCACTTATCTCCCTGGACATACAATACGATCGTATTGTACGCCCGGGGAGAGGAGGCGTAATCCATAGTTCTCTATGAGGATTATGGATTACCGTAATTACGCCGTGCATCTGGCCCGTATTAGAGCGCAAATACACAGCGAAAGGCGCGCTGAAATTTCCCTGTGTGAACATAGCCTTGCTCTCTGCAGTAGTTATATTTACCAGTAACTTTACACCTATTTTAAGGGGTGAGGGCATAATGATTTGTACACATTTGTTTTAAAATTTGCAAAACTACTGTAGCAAGCCACACCTTAAGTCCTTTCTTGAAAACAGAGACTACAGTACTATACTTACAAAAATCTGTTGAATCTCTGTGGAGACAACACTCGTTGCTGAGATTTGATGTAACCTTCTTTCAATAATTTCACACAAAACATCTTCAGAAACCGTACACACATCCTTCATGAATGGAGCAATTGAAAGTCCGTATACCTCATCTACTTGAACAAAAAATACATTAATTAATTACATATATGAGAAGCCAGGTAAGTTGATAACATGATAGCCTGGTAATAATGCTCCGAAAACATATACAAAAAAAAACATTTCAATTGAGCTCTACAGTTACGTGCCTTTTCATCACTGACTTATTTCGATATTTCAAGGTGTTGCATTTTATGTACAATTTGTATTTACAGAATGAGACTGTCTTCATTAGAAATATAAAGATAAGCACTGCCTGAGAGTTAACATAATGCATATCTGTTTGTACTGTATTAAAAGTGGTACTTGATGTCTTTCAATAACGCTTTGAATTTGAAAAAAAAAAAACAAAAACATTTCATTCTAGTTTTGAAAAGACAAGATTTTCTACTGGCAGTGAATGTATATGTTTATGTGCTTTATAAACATTACATTCTTCTTATAATACCTCATTAGGCTACACGGCATTGGACAAAAAACTCACTGAAAACCAAATCCTAAAACCATTTTTTTGTCCAGTGCATGTAAATAGCTAAAAAACCGACCATTTTTTGACACGTTTTGCGTTTTTGGCACTTTTTTTGCAGAAATGCACAGCATTAAATTGCTGTGGATTTCTGCAAAAAAAAACGCATAAAAAAAGTCGGCAGTTTCATAGACTTAATTACATTTTTCCCTTTTTCGTTTTTTTTGCAAACATGTTTAAAAAAAAACAATCAGGAGCAAAATGACAAAAAAAAAACACTCTTAAGAACAAATTTTTTATATTAAATTATGGGATCTTTTTTTCGGGTGTTTTCAGAAACGAAAACAACAAAAAAAGCCAAAAAAAGTGTGTTTAAAAGAAACAATTCTTAGGGTACATTCAAATAAGACTGAGGCGCGTACAGTAAGCGCCGCAGTACATCATGTCTTTCGGGAGCTCGCACTAATACGCGCATGCTCCCACGGCGCGGGGGGGGGGGGCGGCACCTGCCGGCCCCATTGCATTATTCCCGCGGAGCGTATTGGAAAATTGACCCTTCCTTACTCCCCCCGCTACAATAATGTTTTTTTTTTCAAATTTTTAAAAAGATCCCACTGTATTAAATTTCCCTGACTTCCCTTTTGTGAGCTCATAGCACGCAGTAAGAAGCTTGCGAGGGCCTTTTTTGGTCGACTGAAGTGTAAATATAAAACAGGTTTCCTGATAATGTGAAGATGAAGACAACCCCCCATTCTTTTCTCAATATTGTATATTTATTGAAAAATATATAAAAAATATATATTTTTTAAAAATTATATATAAAAAATATTTTATATATATATTAATTATTAATATATATATAGGGAATTTTAAGTGATAACTGTGAAATGTAAAAAAATTCTGAAAAAAAATAGTTTTATGGGAATATTGATTTTAATCCCTTTAATTGCGAGGCCCAATGTGCGATGTAAATCTAGCGGCAACCTACAATCTCTTTGAAAGGTGCTGATAGGATGACAGGGTGAACCCTCTCCTTCTATAAGGCTAGGTTCACATGGCTTAACTGCGGGGCGTAATTTCACAGGGTGTGAGCGGGGGGCCGGCATTCCCCGGCCCATAGGACAATCACTGCTAGCGGGGGCGTATTACGCCGCTAGAAATGACATGTCAATTAATCTCCGTCTGGCGGCTTTGCCGGGGGGGGGGGGACGAGACGTAATCATGTTCTCTGAAAAATGTAAATTCGTAATAAAATGGGCCGTTTTTTCGGCCCGTAATTGGCGCCATCGCGCAAATTACGGGACGAAAATACGCCCATTTTAAGCCTGTAAACCCTTTAGCTTGGTTCTTAAATACGAAAGTAAATTTTGACAAAAACATTGCCAAAAAAAAAAAAAAAAGGAAACACTAAAATCCCAGATCCCAGATCTCAATTAATTAAATATTCCAGTTGCAAATCTTTATTCATTACACAGTGGAATGAAACATAAAACATAAACATGATCAATGAAAATCAAAATGAATATCCCATGGAGTCTGGATTTGGAGTGATACTCAACATCAAAAGGAAATCAAATTCGGCTGTTCCAATTTCCCAGTGGAAATGCCCCCACGATAAGGCAATGGGGGCTAGTAGTGGTTTGGTCTCCATGTGCCTGTATGACCTCCCTACTGGGCATGCTCCTGATGAGGCGGTAGATGTTCTCCTGAGGGATTTCCTTCCGGACCTCAATTAAAGCATCAGTAAACTCCTGGACAGTCTGTGGTGCAACGGTCTGTTGGTGGATGGAACGAGACATTATGTCCCAGATGAGCTTGATTGGATTCAATCAAGGCAGGCCAGTCCATAGCATCAATGCCTTCATCATGCAGGAACTGCTGACACACTTCAGCCACATGAGGCCTAGCATTGTCATGTATCAGAAGGAACCCAGGGCCCACTGCACCTGCATATGGACTCACAGTGGATCTGAGGATCTCATCCTGGTACCTAATGGCAATCAGGGTACCTGTGACTAGTACATAAAGGGCTGTGCGGCTCTCCAAAGAAATGCCTCTCCACATCATTGCTGACCCACTGCCAAACCGGTCATGCTGGAGGATGTTACAGGAAGCAGAACGTTCCCCATGGTGTCTCTAGACTCTGTCACGTCTCTCACAAGTGCTCAGTGTAAACCTGCTCTCATCCATGAAGAGCACAGGACGCCAATGTCAAATCTGCCAATCTTGGTGTTCTCTGGCAAATGGCAATCGCTCTGCATGGTGTTGGGCTGTAAGCACAACACTGACTTGTGGACGTCGGCCCTCATACCACCCTCATGGAGTCTGTTTCTAACAGCTTGAGCAGAGACCTGGATAACAGTGGCCTGCTGGAGGTCATTTTGCAGGGCTCTTGCACTGCTCCTCCTGTTCCTCATTGCACAAAGGAGGAGGAAGCAGTCCTGATGCTGAGTTCTTGACCTCCTATGGCCCATCCACGTCTCCTGGTGTACTGGTCTTTCTCCTGATATCTGCTCCATGCTGTGGACACTGTCCTGACAGACACAGCTAACCTTGTTACCACAGCTCACATTGATGTGATGTCCTGGAAGAGTTGCACAACCTGAGCTACTTCTGTGAGTTGTAGACACTGCCTCAGGCTACCTCTAGGGGTGAGAACAATAACAAAATGCAAAAGTGACGAAAACAGCCAAAAGGATAACAGAGAATGTGGTCACCACCTGCAGAACCACTCCTATATAGGGGTTGTCTTGCTAATTGCTTATCATTTCTACCTGTCTTCTGTTCCGTTTGCACAACAGCAGGAGAAATTGATTCACAATCAGTGCTGATTCATAATTGGACAGGTTGAGTTCACAGAAGTGTGATTGACTCGAAGTTACATTGTGTTGTTTAAGTGATCCCTTTATTTTTTTGAGCAGTGTCTTTAAGGAGTTAAATGACCAAGATCAAATGTTTCCCTGATCCTGGCCATTATAACGGGATAACTCAGTGGCACATATTAAGGTGAGTTATTAGTAAGCCAATTGTATATTCTGTGTGCAACACATAAGTACCCTAAGATATTTATCATACTACCGTATTAATGATTCCTAATATTTATTGTCATTAGTCCTTTCTGACCAAATGTTCTCCCTCCTATCAAACAGCTATTCAGTTCCTGATGTGTCTAGGGTAAAACTGTGACAAAACAAGATAGTGGTAGCATTGTGTCTAGCAAGTGACTTCTCCTGTTCCCAATTATCTGATGGTCACAATATTGTTTTAAGTGTGCTCCTGATTAACTAAATAATGATGTCCTGACCACTATGACCCAGCAGATGATGTGCTGTCCCAACTGATCTGACAGATAATGTTCTGAAGCTTGAGATCCTGGAAATCCAGTGCATACTGGTTCTTTGTGACTGTCCCTGCAGCACCGGTGTTGAGATTAATGTCTCGGTGTACAATTACGTTCTTTATTTAATTGGTTAAAGTTAGGAAATAAAAATCTAACTGTAATACTGCACTGCTGGATCCATCCCTCCCCACCGACGCCAAGTTGTTCTTAGATAAACTATCTCATCTTTTCCCGGGTTGGACTGGGTAGACCCCTTTCCCTTTATAAGAAAAAAAAGGAAAACAATTTTTATCAATTATGGAAAAACTTTATTGTTCTACTCCCAGCTCACATTTGATCGAAACTCAAACAATGCTTCAGCCTCACCACTTGGTACTTGGAATACCAAATCGCAGGAGATGGCCCTAACTGGTTAACACTTTATCTTTCAGTAATGTGGTGCTGTCAATATATTAAAGTGATAGTGGATCTCTCATTCTCTGATGGGTGTGCCAGACGCTTCCCCCCTCCCGGGCTCCTTCCCCCCTTTCCCTCAACTCTTCTCTTTCATGTTATTACACCACTCTTCTCAACTCTAGGGGTGTCGCCTTTGGATGCGATTAATCGGCTTAAGGTACCTACCTCTACTCTAAAGTGGCACCAACAATAAAACGACCTTTGCTGAAACTATGGCCGAGAAAAACTTATAGGATCGCATCGTTGGGCGACATCTGTTCCACCTTCTCTCCCCACCTCGTTCCCATTACAAAACCTTAAGCCGTACTATTTAATCTTTATGGTACATTATGTTATACGCCTCTTTTACTTACCGGTTAAACATGTTATAGGTTATTATTAACTTGCAATTCCTTTACGAGGTCCAGATCGCTGGTTATGCTGAACTTTTCCAACTCTTATATCATGATTGGTTGCTGTCGTTTCTATTATAGTGTAGCCATTGCCACTGTACTTTTTTCTTCTTGTACTTAAAATGACCATGTCATATGTAGGGGGGGGGAACTGATTGTTCTAATGTATTCAACTCCCCTTGGTTTGTTCTTGATGTTTTACCTTTCTACAAAATTCTCTAATAAAAAAAATGTTGGAAAAAAAGAAAAAAAAAATCTAACTGTAGTATGTTCATTTTACTGCACCTGTGGGAGGGTGCTCAGATGATGTTAGTGATCTACACTTATTGTGTGCATTAATAAAAAGATCCTGTTGTATACCTCTGATGTAGGGCTGCTGTGTATGCCACTGTACAAACATACAGTGGGGCATGAAAATTTGTGAACCCTTAAGAATTTTCTAGATTTCTGTATAACTTTAAGGGCAGGTTCACAAGGTATATATTGGTGCTATACACCTGCTGTTAGAAGCATGCCCTGGCCACCTTGTACTTCTAAAGCGCTCCGGCCCCCATTCACTCTCCCATAGCAATGAGTGCTATGATTTTACAGTATTTGCAGGGCGTACTACTGGCTCATTGCAGCGCAAATACGTGCTGAAGCATGCCCCGCAAATACGCTGTGTGAGCACCCCCTAACCTAAAACTACATCAGATTTTCACAGTAGAAAAAGAGAACCAAATTACAACAAATGAGCCAGAAATATTAGTCATTTATTTATTGAGGAAGATATCACTTATCTGTGGGTAGCAAAATCATGTGACCCTTTAGGCTGGGTTCTCATGTTGCATTTTTCAACTACGGTACATCAAAACGCATGCATTTCTCAAAAATGCATGATTTTTTATTTAACCCAAATTTCAGCTGTGTACCAAACTACAATTAGCCTTTTATTTCAAATGAGTTAAAATGAGGTTCTATAACAATCTCCAATGCGTTTCGGACAAGTGTCATATATATATATTATATATATATATATATATATATATATATATATATATATATATATGAGACCTCAGGTTTCGCTTACAACAGAAACATAATCCACGATTTGGTCAGCTTACTAGAATGATAAAGAAGTACTCACCCTTATTGTTTGTTAATGGAACAGGAAATTCTTCAGTTAGGAGTCATATTTGTTTTTAGGGCTCCTACAATTCAGTTAGGAGTCATATTTGTTTTTAAGAGGGCTCCAACAATTGGCTCCATATTGTCCCCCAGTTTGTTTAAGTGTGGTTGCAATTTCACTAAAACCTGGCTTACATACACACAGCGTTGCATTGCATTAATATGCAAATTTTATTTAAGTGTAATAAAGCCTTCATTTTTGGTATTTCATTGAAACTCATGGATGGCATTATGTTTTAGGGCTCTTCTTGATCACTGAAATGAATCTGAAACACCTGTGATATATTTTGCCTGGAGTACCCAAATGAAAGAAACCTACTTAAGAAGGGTACTTCCCAACGTTAAACAGCCACAGGTTCCTAGCAACATGGGAGAGAAAAAGCATTTCTCTGCTGCTGAAAAGCATCAAATAGTGCAATGCCTTGGACAAGGTGTGAAAGCATTTGTTATTTCATGAAAACATAAGCGTGATCATCGTACTTTCAAAAGATTTGTGGCTGATTCTGAGTACAGACAGGTTCAGACAGATAAAAGAAGAATGAGGAAGGTTTCTGCCAGACAAACTAAGCTGCCCAAAAACCATTACAAAGCAGCAAACAGGTATTTGAATCTGCTGGTGTCTCTAGAGTCTGGTGAACCTCAAGGTATAGGATCCTCTAGAGGCTGCAATTGTCCATAATCTGACTCTTAGGCCACCTTCTAACCAGTGCTCATAAGCAGAAATGGTTGCAGTGGGCCTATACATACATGACCTGTTAGGCTATGTTCACACGGCTTAACTGCGGGACGAAATTACGCCCCGCAATTACGCCGTGTGGCCGGAGCGGGGAAGGAAGCACTTCTCCGGCCCATAGACTTGCATTACAAGCGACGCGTATACGCCGCTGGTAATTCACATGTCACTTATCTACCCCCGCGGCGGATTCGCCGAGAAGGGAGAGGAGACATAATCCATAGTTCTCTATGAGAACTGTGGACTACCGCAATGACTGGGACATATTCCAGCCGTAATTTGCACACTCCGGCGCGTAATTACGGACCGAATTACGGCCCATTTTAAGCCATGTGCACATGGCCTTAGGCTAGGTTCACACGGCTTAAATGCAGGCGTAATTACGCCCCGTAATTACGCCGTGTGGACGGGGGCGGGAGCGGGGGCAAGGAGCCGGCACCTCGCCGGCCCATAGACGTTCATTACCAGCAGCGCGTATACGCCGCTGGTAATTCACATGTCACTTATCTTCCCCCTCGGCGTATTCGCCGAGCAGGGAGAGGAGACGTAATCCATAGTTCTCTATGAGAACTGTGGATTACCGTAATGACTGGGACGTATTCCAGCCGTAATTTACGCTCTCCGGCGCGTAATTACGGACTGAAATACGTCCAGTTTTAAGCCGTGTGAACATAGCCTTAGGTTCTGTCTACACTGCAGTGGACAAAAACGACCTGAAAACGAATTACTAAAAACGTTCATGAAACTGAGTTTTCTGTCCACTGCCTGTCAAAAACAGCTGAAAAAATGGCAGTTTTTGGGCGCGTTTTTTGGCGCGTTTTTTACACACGTTTTTTGCTTCTCTTCAAGTCTGTTTTTTAATGTATGCATAAATTAAGCCATTGGATGTAACTACGCCCTACAAAAGGGGATATAAAGCACATCATTGTATTTATATGTCATCTTGTAAGTCATTTTACGTATTTTGGCGCCAATAAAGTTATCTCGCTTTTGTTGCCAAAAATACTTTTTTTGCGGATTTTGGTCCTAAAGTCCATTTTTTTTTCTTATTCAACAACTTTATTGAAGTTTCAATCAAATGAACACACGCATATCATAGTGAATGACATCTAGCAACATTAATCAGAACAGAAGGTACATAAGATCACATCAAGAGTAAACAATGTCTATATCTTAGACATTTTGGTAGTTGTAAAACCTGTGTAACATGTAATGTATAGACTGTTGATCCTGATGGATCTAAATATAAACAACACAAAAATGAGACCGTATTGGTTACTATCCATCCGTTCGAGATATAGCAGATCATGTGGTAGAGGGGAAGGGGGGAGGGAAGGTGGGCGAAGAGAAAAGAAAAAAAAAAAAAAAGGAGGTGGGGAAGGGTAACCCATTATGATTCTGCAGTGTGAGGACAGGATACAAATAATAGTAACAAAGAACAGAGGAGTCAGCCTTCAAGGCATGGCAGATGTAGACATTTCCACATGGATGGAATACAGTACACTCCTCGCAAGGAAACTCAAACCAGTGGGGCATCTTAGGTAACCGGTCAGGTCCAGTCCAAAGTCATAACCAAGCTAGGGCAATCTTCACAAAAGCGAGTCAGCTCTGTTAGAACTACATGGGTGAGGGAGGAGCGAGCACTGTAGATTCAAGGGAGAATGTCCGGTAGAGGTCCGTCTGGGAGAAGGCGATCCAGTCATTCCAGACCAACCAAAACTTCCTGACCTGCAAGGGGGAATCATTTCTAAATTCCTCTAGTCGTTGAAGTCTATGGATTTCCTGAAACCAGGAGGAGATGGACGGACAGGTAGTCGATCTCCAAAGTCGGGGGATAACTGCTCTAGCAGCTTGGAGGAGAAATGAGAGCAAATGATATCTGAGGGAGTGGGCAGGTTGTGGCAGGTCGAAAAGAAGCAGGGAGGTTGGATCGTTCTTGATTCTCAACCCCGTGATAGTGTGCATGAGTTCCAAAACCTTTAGCCAGAATGGCTGGAGAACTGGGCAGTTCCACCATATGTGTGACATAGTCCCCACATCTCCGTGACACCTCCAGCACACGTCAGGTATCTCGGGGTAAAGAGAATGAAGGAGTGAAGGGACCCTATACCACGGGTAAGGATTTTGTAATTAACTTCCTGTGCCTTGGTTGAGATGGTGGTTTTGTGCGTAAGACAAAAAGCTGCGCTGGAAAGGCAGTTTGTTTGTGTCTGGGGTGAGTAGAAGTCTGTACACTCTGGAAAGAGCATGGCCTCCAGAGTGGTCTAGGAGGCACCAGGACTCAAATGGCGAGCAAGGCCTATGTAGGTCCAGACCTATTTTGTTCTTGGTATAGTAGCTCAATAGTTGGTAATAAGCCAACCTGGAGAACAAGGTGTTCGGTGACTCACCTGCCAAGTCCTGGTAGGACCTCAAGGAGTCTGAGGCGAGTACGCTCCCAAAGATCGACGATCGGGGTTTCTTTCCCTGCAATCGTATAATAGTTTGTGATAATAGCGCAGGGATAGCTGGGTTTCCCACCAAAGGAGTGAGTTGACCTCCGGGACGGAACAAGGTCGTTCTGGAGAGGAAGGCCCGGCAAGTTCGAATCGAGGTTTGCGCTATCCATGGGACCTCCTTCAGGAGCCTTCGAGAAAGGATATTAGCCGGTAACCAGGGTAATGCTGCGGTAGGGGAGCCGAACATCTGCACCTCCATTTCGACCCAGAGTTTAGAGCCGTTGGTGTGGGAACCTGTCAAGTGTTAGGGGAAGGAGGGCGAGACGAAACATCAAACCGCGAGCTAGATAGAGGCTTGAAAATCAGCTAACGCAGACCTAGCGCCTACCGATTGGCGCTAGAATAGAGTGGAGCCATGCTATTCTATGGTTGTTTGCGCGCCCACCAACAAAATCAAGCATCAGTTTGTCGTAAGGCCGAAAAGAATTCCTGGGCAGCAAAATCGGAATTAGGCTGTAAAGATTTACATCATACGGGGGAGCAGACGTTCATTTATCGTATGTTTATGACTTCGCTAGATCCATTCCAGAAATCCTTTTTTTTCCACCTGGATAAGGTTCTCCTCGCAACGCGGTATTAAGTATGGGGAGAAAGTTACGTTAAAGGTCTGCTCCGATGGGCGGGTATGAGTGTACTCCTAAGGGATCTTATATGGAGGTCGAAGACCCATGTGAGGTGGAAGATGATTCAGGGATCGCAGTGTGCTGTCAGTATATAAGGTTCAAGGCCACGCATTTTGTCATAATTTTACTTTATGGTTACTCAGCGCGCCCATATCTCAGTATATAGCTTTAAATACAGCCGGTAGGGAGGTGATGAGAACTGGTAGAGATAGGAGGTAGCACAAATCGTACCGCGATATGCAGAACATATGAAATGGTGAGTTTGGTTCTACTCGAAAGAATATCCCTGGATATTGGGGTCTGACCTTAGGCGCCTGTAAGAGATTTCCATCACCAGAAAGTAAAGTAAGGGGCACAGAGGGCATCCCTTTCTGGTACCATTGCAAATTTTAAAGGTGATGGTATAGGGTTTCATTGACTCGAATCTGTGCCTAGGAGTAGTCATAAAGTGCTAGATCCAACACAACATGGTCGGCTCAAGTCCCAGATGTCGCCAACCCACCTCAGAAGGACGCAACTACCCGAATCGCGAAAGCCTTCTCTGCATTCAAGAGATAAGGACACAGGGAAGACTCGCAGACTGCACATAAATGAATGAGGGATAATGTTTTTCAAGTATTACCCTCGCCTCTCTGGAGGGACAAACCACACCCTGGTCAGGAGTGAATCAGTATAGCTCATCAGTGAGGCTGAGCCTCATGACTATTAACTTGGCAAAGAGCTTAGCGTCTGTGATGATGAGTGATAAGGGCGGTAGCTTGAACAACATTATTTGGGGTCCTATCCCTTCTCTCGGAATACCGTTGATATTAAGCATTCCAAAGAAGTTTCGTTTCGGGAAAAGGGAGCGTCCAGTGCCACCTTGTTGAAAGCAGCAATAAGGGGGGAAGTTAACGATCATCGGTCAGTACTTATAAAGAATTGAGGCAGTTAGCCAACGAGGACCTGGACATCATACCGGATGGAAGAGCTTTAATAGCAGCCTTGAGTTCAACTGATGAGATGGATACCTCAGAGAGCGAGTTGGCACTTAAGGGCGGGAGTGCGGTGTTGGATAGATAGTCTTGTAGAGATTCCCGATGTCTCTCTGGGCCTATGGTTGAGTCAGGGGTCGGGATACTGTAAAGGTCAGAATAATAAGTTTGGAAGGCACACAAAATGTCCCCGATTATGTGGACCAACTTGTTCTCTGCATTTTTAAATGCGGAGGGATAAATAAAGAGGCCCGTTTCTCACGCCATGCTCGAGCCAAAAGACTCCCAGGCTTGTCGCTCCATAAATAAAAGGAACTGCAGAACAGATCTGTCGACTAACGTTTGTGTTTCTGGTCCAATAGCTGAGCACCCTCGTGACGAACTTGCATGAAGCTCTCCTAAGGTCTGATTCTAAAACCCTAGGCCATTATGTGTCATTTCTCTTTGTTTGGAGCTCGGAGGAGCGATTGTTAAATTTTTGCACACTCTCTCTTTTCAATCGATGCCTCCGATGTTTTGATAAGGTTACCCACGTAGGACACACTTGAGGGGCCTCCCATTTGATCAGTGGAGAGGAGGTGGTTGATAGATGTGAGGAGTCAAAAGTGCATATGTATTTTATAAGGTCAGAGAGGCATAACGAATCCAATAACAACGATTCATTTAACTTCCCACAAAAAGACGGCCGAGTGTGGAATTGGCGAAAACAAAGTCACAGTGAATGGTAGCTGTGGTCTGAATGTTAATAAAGGGATCCAATATGAGGCAATCTAGAGACATATGACAGGAGTGGAGTGTTTGTTTTGTGGCAGTATATAACGATACGGCTGTATGAGCGCCGTGCGGGTGGAGAAAAAAGGTATAACCTCGCCTCAGGAGTGGAGCAGTCTCCAGACATCTATGAGTTGCATGCTATGGATGATTTTTTGAGTTATTGAGCACATTCTGCTCAGCATGGCAAGAGTGTGCAGAGACGAATCCGACTTTCATTCCGGTCTATGCGACAGTAGGAGAGGTCGCCACAGAGACGACATGTCCCTTATCAAAGGCTGTAAGGGCATCAAACACTTAATAAAGAAAAAGGATAATTGGCCAGAATTTTGGGAGGCGTAAGACGTTGGATGATGGTTAGCAAGATGTCCCTGGATCTTGCAATAACAGAACGAGGTATCTGGCTTCTTATCATGCCGTGAGACATCTAGGACCGTGACGAAAGCGACGCTGTGTCAGCAAGGATTCTCCCCCCAGCGTACCCTTTGTTTTAGTGTCTAGAGCTGCTGCAATGCCTACCAGACAGGGAAGTACCTTTCAGGAAGTCCCGGAGATGCGATTTCAGGAGACGCGTCTCCTGGAAGACAGACAATATCGAGCCCTGTTTGTTGGTAGGTGGTATAAAATTTTCGAGCGTGTTTCAGGGACATTAAATCCTTTCACATTGAAGGAGGAAATCCCGCATATTAGCCATGTAGGTAACCGCAGTATAGTTTGGAAGGATAGAACCTCGAAGCTTAGCACTGCAAATCACTGGGTAGGGACCGACCGGTAAGCATGCAAAGGGGAAGTGTTTCAAGACTTTAAAACAAAAAACCTAGAATTTAACTTTTAGGGAAGCAGTCAGAACAACTGCAGAGGCAACCAGTATATCTAGCATGCCAATGAGGATCGGGTATAGCACTCAGGTCCCACGGTACAGGCAAATTATAGAACAGTTGTGTAAGAGTACACACACTAATGTTGGATTTAACAAGAACCTTACCAAATTAGAAACAGAGACTTCACAGGGTATTGTTCTTATTGGTTCAGTGCCGGAGTGGTTGGTTGCCGCAGACCACGATACCAAACAGAACCGCCAGCTTAATGTAACACAAAGCATAGGGTCACCTATGTCACACCATCGGTTAAGAGGGGTGTGTGGGTGGAGAGTACTGATTTTCCATCAGTAGAAGATTGGTCATTCATCAGGATAAAAATAATATACCTATGTACTCATTGCATACAGGCTCAATTAGGCTGATACACATATACCTAGGGTTTGAAGAAAGGAAGGGGGGGATGAAGTGATAGGTCCGAAAGCGGTCAAAATCACATCAGATAGATAAAAGAATAAATAGTCTTGCGGACCAAATTTGTTACCGAGCCCCACACCCAACATTCGATTCACAACCGGTCCAAAATAGTAGTATGTCTTGGGGTGGGGGGGTGTGTAGTATGAGCGCGGGGAGGAGTAAGTATAACAACTAGGGTCCTTTTAATAATTCCCAAACCAAAGAAAAAGAAAACACTCCCACTTTTAGTATTCAACGATATACAGTCCACCGTATGATTGCAGTCCAAGAGAGTAGATCATCGACGGCTGCCGGTCGCTACCACCAAGTAAATTTTTGTAAAGCAAACGAGGATAAACCAGCTTGGACTCCCTCCAAATCAGACCCTGGCATCAAGCTTTCTTAAAAGCAAATTCTCTTTAATGAAAAGTAGATTAATAAAAGGTGACATGCAAGCAAAAACATCCATATGGGACGACCAAACGAAGACACACAGAGCAAGAGCTAAGTCCCTGCAGGTATGGTTGGACCTAGACGCGTTTTCGGGTCCATGACCCTTACGTCGATGGACTTTTAAGTAACAACATCTATGACATGACCTGACTCAGGAATCAGCGATGTGGATGTGGATCTTGAAAACCCAGACGTCGGACTTCTCAAGCGCCGCCGCGCCTTGGGATCTCGATTGGCAAGATGAGAAACGGGTGGAGTTCAAGGCGAGCCCGAAGAGGTGTCCCCAGGAAGAGGGGGAGTCTTTGCCAACAACAACCTGACATGTGCCAGTCAGAAGAGAGAATCTCTGTCAAGTTCAGAGCAGAGCAAAACAACGGTAGGAGCGATGGTGTACTTACGATAGTAAACTTTATCTTTATGATGCACTCTGGAGTGGCGAAGGGGTATTCCCAGCGGGATTTGATGTTCCTTGATTGAGAATTCCAGTAATGGCTGACTGCGCCCCATGGGGAGATCCCGTCTGGATGGGTTTAGGGTAGAGAATATCCAAGCCTTCATAGGAACGTTGGATGAGCCGGGCTTTTCTCAGATTTCATCCTTAAGTGTAAAATGGGGGACCTGCAAATGATGCTCCTGGGGTTTTGCGTCGGGGTTTCCCAGACGAAGTGTGTGCGCAGATAAAACCGATACGGTATCTTCTGGCCCCCCCAGGATGAGATTAAAAATTTTGCAAAGTTGGTGTAATTTCTGCAGTATTTATTGATTAAAAGGGGCCCGTGCGGTTGGGGGAGTTGGGAACTCCACTTTGCACCGTCTGGAGGGCAGTACCTGTTTGAACCGTTTCCAAAATCTTGCTGCCATGCTTTCTGTAAATTTTTGGGCCTTTTGCTGCATTCGATTTCGACGGAAGTAGAGAAAAAGAGCGCCCGCATTTTCAGGATACCGCAACGTGTTAATGGATTCAGGTGGAGGAAAGGGTTTTCCCGATGTGACAATATTAAGGGTCTGCTTGAATAGTCCATATTTGCCAGGTCTTTTGGACTCATTGATGGTCTCAGAGGACTATCTCCCCCCGTGGATGTCCCCAGGCTTGAGTGCCAGGAGAGGTTGCGGTGTGCAGTCAGTGTCGGTGGTTCTCGACCCTTTTGAGGGTTTTCAATATGGTGCAGTGGCTGCATGAGGTCTTCAATGACCTGGGCCTCAGGGGCCGAGACAATTTCATCCGGGTCCTCCACAGGGAGTTTGCGGGTTCTCTGTGGTATAGGGGGAACCCCACAGGAGGATGATAGTCCCTTCTCAGTGGCCCTAAGATGTGGTAGTGCTGCCCCATGTGTATGCACTTCTACAACGGCCGTGATGGGTGCCCGTGTTACACTTTGGGCCTGGGTGTACTGCATTGGAGTCCCCAGATACTGCAGGGGGCTTTCACTCTCTGTCTCTTTTAATGATTTATCCTCTGGCGCCGCTTCCAACCCCTCCGCCGCCCAGTTAGCTGTGGCGTTGAGTGAGGGGGGAGAGTCTCCATAACTCTTGGAGGACCCGCCTGCAGTAGCGGCACTTGCCATCATGTTAGGGGGGTGCGCTCATGGGTTTCCCCCCCGAAAACCAGGGGTGTTGTGGGGTGGCAGCTCTGGGGTGGGTTTCTGGGGGGTGGGACTGAGGTATGACCGTGTAATTTACTCGGTCCTCCGCCGGAGCGCTGCTCTGATGACGCGGCTGCCTGGTGATCCCGGCCGGGGCCGTCACCTCCGTTGGCGCGGGCGCGACTTGCGAAGCACCGCAGACGGGGGTCTTGGGGGTGGTTTTGGTGTTCCCGTGTGGCGTGTCCATGCACCCTTTGGGTGCTGGCTGAGCTTCTTCGTGTCGGGGAGTGTCTTCAGCTGCTAGAGCCCGTTTCTTTCCCCCAGGCCCCTGGAGGAGGCAAAGATGGCGCCGCTGGGATCGAGCGGGGGCAGGTAAGGGTTTCGGGAGATCCCAAAAGGGGGGAAAAAAATGTTGGAGACTCAATTCACCCCGTGGGGGAGGGGGGTGTCCTGGTGGTCTTTTTTTGCCCTCCTGCCCAAACCCTAATAAAGTTTTTCTAATGAAAAATGTGGGGTGGACGGAGCTCGGGACAAAGCTGCCGCTCTTTACAGGTACCACGCCCAAGTCCATTTTTTTTTTATGGATTTTGGTGCTAAAATCCGTATTTTTACGGATTCTAGCGCTAATAAAGTTATCTAGATTTTTTGTCACCAAAAATTTGGGGGTTTTTTTTTTCATTTTTCCCTAAAGCCATTTCTTTAGGCTATTGGTGCAAAATCCGATTTTTACGATTTTGCCGTTATAAAGTTATCAGCTTTTGTCACCAAAAATAAATTTTTTACGGGAAAAAAAACGGTTCTTAAAGGGTTTTTTTTTTTTGGGTCCGAAGCAAAAATTAAGATTTTGGAGATAATAAAGTTTTTCTCCTTTTGGGTAAAAAAAAGTTTTTTTTACTATTTGGGGGCAATTTAACCCCTTTTTTGATGAAATTTTGGGGCCTAAAATCCTTTTCTTTTCGATTTTTGGTGCTAAATTTAAAATTATCTCATTTGACGCTAAAAATACTTTTTTTACGCATTTTGGCGCCAAAATTAGGTTTTTTTTACAGATTTTGGCGCTAAAATCCTTTTCTTAACATATTTTGGCGCTAATAAAGTTATCTCGCTTCTGATGCTAAAAATACGTTTTTTTAACAGATTTTGGCGCCAGAATCAGTCTTTCATGGATTTTGCCGCTAAAATCCTTTTCTTTACAGATTTTGGAGCTAATAATGTTATGAAATGGATTTTAGCGCCAAATTCTGTTAAAAAAAACTGATTTTTGTGCCAAAATCCATAAAAAAAACTTATTTTTAGCGTCAGAAGCCAGAGAACTTTATTAGCGCCAAAATATGTTAAGAAAAGGATTTTAGCACCAAAATTCGTAAAAAAAAACAATTCTGGCACCAAAATCCGTTAAAAAAAGGTATTTTTAGTGTCAGAAGCGAGATAACTTAATTAGCGCCAAAATCTGTAAAAAAAAAATTAAAAAAGGGTTTTAGTGCCAAAATCCGTAAAAAAAACATATTTTTAGCGAAAAAATCTGAATTGCGCAAAAATCGTTAGCGACCAAAGCGTGATCATTTTATTACGAAAGATACAAACACGGACACATCAGACACTTGTATGCAGATTTGGTAATATATAACCTTTATTAACACCCACTATAGGTGGGATTTGGGTCTCCTGGGAGGGTTTTCATTGAAAAATCGCTGAAAAAAACGCTGCAAAAACGCGCCAAAAGACATCCGCCGCTTTACATAGACTCCTGTATTAAATTTTCTGCCCTGCTCTGGCGTTTTTTTAGAACATGTTGCGAAAGGCGACCAGTAAAAAAAACAAGCAGAAAAAAGAAGCTCAGTGTAGACAGCAGGAGGTTTTTACATTAGAGTCTATGGGAGCTGTTTTCAGTCTTTTTTTCAGCGTTTTTTGAAAACGAAAAATGCTGAAAAAACTGAGGTTTTTCTGTGCAGTGTAGACATAGCCTAATTTTGAAACAGTCTTGTTTACTGATGTGCTTCATGCAACCCAAAGTGGTTCAGATGGATGGAGTAGTGGATGGTTGGTTGATGGGCTCTATGTCCCAACAAGGCTCCAATGTCAGCAAGAAAGTGGCAGAGTCATGTTTTGGGCAGGAATAATGGGAAGAGAGCAGGTAGATCACATAAGGGTCCATGGAGGTGTGAAAATGACCTCTGCAAAGTATATAGAGTTTCTGACTGACCACTTTCTTCCATGGTACAAAAAGAACAGTGCCTTCTGTAGCAAAATCATCTTCATGCATCACAATGCCCCGTATCATGCTGCAAAGAAGACCTCTGAGTCATTGGCTGCTATGGGCATACAAGATGATAAACTCATGGTGTCGCAACCATCCTCCCCAGACCTCAACCCAATTGAGAACCTTTGGAGTAGCCTTAAGCAAGTTCAAAGGATGCAAGAATTGTGAAGGGAATATCAAAGAAGGGCTTCTATGTTAACATGTAACTTGAACTGTTACCATGTTTTTCATTGAAATAGCTTTTCATTTCAGTAAATGTGACCTCTTAATGCTGCTGACCATTTTCAGTTTTTTACAACCTATAAAATGTTTATAACTCTGTGGTGCATGATAATTTGGAACAGTACATTTTGAATCTCACCATTTTGAAACAATCACAGTTATCATTGAGAGGTTTGTCCAATAAAACTGGATTTCTACTCAAAATGATTTCAACATTGTTTTGACTTTCAAATAAGGTCGATCAGAGAACAATATCATTTGCATAATAATTTGGAACAGCGGTGTATAGGTTTTTGTAAGTGTGGCCATCAGCAGTGCACTGCTTGTCAGTGTGCATCAAAAACGTTTACTAATTACACCTTGTATTAGAGCAAAACTTTCATCAATTGTCACACTAAACTTGTAATTTATGTCATTTATTGTAAGGGTATGTTCACATGGCGTGTTGAGTCCGTGTGAACATATGCTTTTAGCTGCGTGTTTGGATCCGTCTGTCGGACCCCAAACATGCATCTAACAAATAGCAATGTGATTTACATTACTTTTAGCTTGAAACACGCATCAGCGTTTACATGAGTGATCACCGAAGCGTTTCTCACTCTCTCTTTCGGATCTGTCACTTCTAGGTCCAAAAGACGCAGCAGGAGCCCTATTTTAAACTATAGGGTGCGCTCCTGCTGCATCCAACACACACCCAAAACAAAAACAGCTGCTTTTGGGAACGTTTGGATCCGATCAAATAAAAGGTTTTTTGGATGGATTTTTGGATCCAAAATCGTATCCCAAAACACTGTGTAAACAACCCATAATCAATGCAAGGTACAGAATGTGGAGCGCACAACAGGCCCTCTAAAAATACCATACATAAGAAGACACTTGTCAGATGCTGGGAAACCCGCATTTATTAAACCATCCATGGCCAGTCATCCTCTGAGTTTTGCGCTCTGTCTACCTAAGCCTTTGAGTGCCCTTTCACATTTCTTTCTTCCCTTCTTTTAAATCCTTAAGACCCCCCCCGACTTTAGACGCGGCTGGTGGGGCGTTCGTCTGCACGATGTTTTTAGAACCCAGGGGGGGGGCCCCCCCAATTGGCTGGGATGGGGGCTGTACTAACAGCCCGATCCCAGACATGTCTGCAGGACCGGGGTTGGGGAGGAAACCTCCGCCCCCCTTTTGTTTAACCTTTTTTTGCAGGGTGCGTTCCCAGCGCAATCAAAGGGCCCCCCTGCTCTTTGGGTGATGGGAAAACCCCCCGGGGAACGGCTGCCATTCCCCCTTTGGCCCTAAGTGGCCCCAGAGCTTCTGTTAGAAGCCAGTACTGGCCACGTGGGGTGTCCAATCACTCCCCGGGTTTTCAATTTTGACACAGATTAAAATGTATTAGCTATATGAAGAAGCTAATACATTACTAAGTGTAAAAAAAAGAAAAGAAAAAAAAGAAAAAAACTCCCCTTAAGGGAGTAAAAAAAAAAAAAAAAAAAAAAAAACATAAAGTATAAAAAAAAGGGGGTAAAAAAAAAAATAAATAATTTAAATAAAAAAAAATGTGCATAAATTACACACAAAAAAAACCATACACTATTTGGTACCCACACGACCGTAGAATTTTAATAAAACAATTTATAAGTGTAAAATGAATGGGGAAAAAAAAAAAAATTTAAAAAAAATAAACTGCAATTATTTATAAGTGAATTAACTATTCCTCCATAAATACAACTTTTCAAATAAAACGGGCCTCATCCAACTGCGTATTGAAAAATAAAAAAGTTACAACTTTTAAAGTAAGGGGAAAAACTAAAAAAAGTTCGGTCATTAACTACTTTTCAGCGTTCGGCCCTTTGGGGTTAAGCAGTGTAAACGGGGTTTGTGGGTGGGTGGGACTTTCCTTTTTTCTTCCCTCCCCCCCCCTTTTTTTTAAACCTTTCCCCCCCATTAAAGTAGGGTTTATTACTCGTAATCTTGATTACCAATATCTGAGTATAAGCCACCCAAAATAAACCCCCCCAAAAGGGACCTACTTTTGCCAAAAAAACGGGAAAGCTTTTTTTTACTCGGGATAAGCCTAGGGTGGGAAAACCCAGCGCTCGGTGAATTTTAAAAAAAAAAAATAAGATACCAAAAAATAAAAAATAGGGAGTTTTAAAGTCCCCCCTAGGCAGGGGAAATAAAGGCAGTTAATTTTTCCCCATAGGCGATATAGGCTGGGGTTTGGCAAATTTTTTTCCCCATAGGCAGGGGTTTTAGGGATGTAAGGCATTTAATGTCCCCCTAGGCTTTTAGGGGGTTAGGTCGTATAGGGAGATATAGGTCCCCAAGGCAGGTTTGCAGTTTTAGGCAGGTATAGGTTTTTATAAAGGGAGATATAGGTCCTCATAGGCGGGTTAAGGCAGGTAATTGCCCCCATAGGCAGGTTTTTAAGGCAGGTAAGGGCGTAAGCAGGGCAGGGCCCCCAGGCAGGGGAAAGGCAGGTATGGCCCCCAGGCAGGGAAGGCAGGGATAGGTCCCCCAAAGGGAGGCTATAGCCCTAAGGTCCCCCTACAGGCTATAGGCAGGTAAGGTCCCCCAAGGGCAGGCTATAGGCAGGGCATAGGTCCCCCGGCAGGTATTAGGTCCCCCTAGCGGCTATAGGCAGGTTTTAGGCCCCCTATGCAGGCTATAGGCAAGTATAGGCAGGCTATAGGCAGTTATAGTTCCTCATAGGCAGGCTATAGGCAGGGTATAGGCAGGTATAGTTCCTCATAGGCAGGGTATAGGCAGGTATAGGCAGGGTATAGGCAGGTATAGTTCCTCATAGGCAGGCTATAGGCAGGTATAGGCAGGGTATAGGCAGTATAGGCAGGGTATAGGCAGGTATAGTTCCTCATAGGCAGGTATAGGTCCCCTAGGTAGGCTATAGGAAGGGTACAGGCAGGTATAGGTAGGGTTTTAAAACAAAAAAACCCACTTACTTGTCTCCCCGCTGCTCCGTCTCCCGGGCACGCTCCTCGGTCTTCTCGGCACAGGCGGGTGATGTCATCAGGTCGCGCACCGCAGTGCCCGGACGCTGTCAGCCGTACTCGGCCTTCAGTTATATGCACTCCCTGAGGAGTCGCGTATAACTGAAGTGTCCCTGTCGGCGCACGGGCCATCGCAGCGCCCGAGCGCCGACAGTGACTCGAGTATAAGCCGAGGAGGGATTTTTCAGCACATTTTTTGTGCTGAAAAACTTGGCTTATACTCGAATATATACGGTAAATTTTCCCCTACCCTTCTGGGTTCATTTACTTACTACACTGCACATGTCCTTTCATAATCAACCAGGATTGTTTTTCTCATTATTATATCATATGGCTTGTATACTGCCTATGTTATATGAACCCTTTATTACACAATTGTGATTACTATGTTTTCCATGTTACACATGGTGATGTTTTCTAGTGTATTTCTATTGTTGAAAATTAAATTCAATAAAACTTTTAATAAGAAAAATATCCATGGCATTGTAACATTTCTCTGAGATCCATGCGGGTGACTTGTCCTCTTTCTCATTTGCAGGTCTGGAGAAAATCTCCAGGTCAGTTAGGGGAAATTGGGAATTGGTAGTCTTATTGGATTTTCCGTTTGGCTACCAGAGTACCCAACTGACTCAACAAAAAACAAGATATACCTTACCAATATTATATTAGGTTTCAACATTTTTCTATTGTATTAATTGACCCCTCAAAAACCAGGCCTATTTTTTTCATGTTCGTTTTTCCCTCCCCGCCTTCCCAGACCCATCATTTTTTTTATTTTTTCACCTACATAGACCTATTAGGGCTTTTATTTTGCGGGATAAGATGTACTTTCTAATGGTGTCATTCATCCTACTATAGAATTTACTGGAAAACAGCAAAAAAATTCCAAGTGGGACAAAATGTGAAAAAAACATACTTGGGCCATGTTTGCGGGGGTTTTGAGGCATTCAATCTTCAGTAAAAATGATGTGTTTTCTGTATTCTACAGGTTGATACATATCTGGCAATACCAAACATGTCCAGTTTTCGTTATGTTTTAGTACCATAAAAAAATTCCAAACATTTTCTATTTTTGAAATTTTCGCAGCCGCACCATTCTTTGTGACCAATAACTTTTTTGTACAAACACCTATGGACTTGATTGAGGGGGAATTTTTTGCGGGCTGAAGTGTACTTTTTATTGCTACTAGTTTGGAATACATGGGACTTTTTTGATTAAATTTCGTATTCATTTTTAGGGGACGTGAAATGAACAAAAAAAACTATTTTGGCATTTGAAATTTTCTTTCTTCTACGGTGTTCGGCGTACAGGATAAATTATGTTATATTTTAATAGATCAGACTTTTTCGGACGCAGCGATACCAAATATGTGTAACTTTTTTTATTATTTAATTTTTTGTAAAAAGATGATTTGAACTTTAGGGGGACATGTATGAAAACTGTCTTGGTCTAATACTTTTCTTGTTGCCCATAGCAACAAATCAGTGTTCCCCTTTCATTTCTTATAGTGCTCTGAAAAAAAATGAAAGGAGAGCTCTGATTGGTTGCTATGAGCAACAAGAAAAGTCTTAGACCAAGACAGTTTTCAGACATGTCCCCCTTAATATTTTATATTTTTTTTAACACTTTAAAAAAAAATTTTTTCTTTACTTGAACTTTGAGTCCCCCTAGGGTACCTCACCACTAGGTGGTGCAATCGTTTATACAGCTTAATGCATTGCAGTACAATACATTAGGGTGTACAAAGGTGGCGGTTTTACTACTTCCTGCCTTTTTGTGGTGTAGTCATGTACCAGCCTTACAGAAGAGAAACGGACTCTCTTTTGGCCTTTGTTGAGTTAATGGGGCCCGGCGGATACACTGATGTGTAACTCGGGAGCCTTCCAATAATGTGTGGTAAGCATGTGATCTGAACATTACATATTTACTGAAAGAATAAAGAAGTATGATGAACATTAAGGCCTTGTCCCCACGGCAATGGTTTTTGGACGGTTTTACAGACGGTTTTCAGTTTTGAAATGTCAAACCCTAGAACGAACTTCTATGGAAAATCCGTGCAGCGGTCCCCACTGCACGGATTTTCCACCGGATGGTTTCTTACACCGCCGGCGGTCTGAAAAACATTAAACATGTTCACTCTTCCGCCCGAAAACATGAATATGAACATGTCAATGTAAAGGGGGAGGGCTTTACTCCACTAACCGTGGAAAAAGGCCGCCCCCCTGTGGCCGTGTGCATGGCTGCAAAAACAGAGCGAAAACCGGACGGATACCCCGACTAGTATTTGTCTCTGCCGTGGGGACGCGGCCTTAGAAAGAATTTTTTTCCTAATGAAAGGGAACCAACTTTTCTTAAAGGGGTTTTGCCAAGAAGTCATCTGATTTGTTATCTGATCAGGAGACAAAATTAACTAGGCATGCTGAGTCACGGGGGAGAGGGAGGGGGTCTGAGCAGAGACAAGCAGTGCAGGGAGCGTCTGCAATGTTTACACAAATAATTACATTAGAACCAGTGGATTCTCTACACAAAAGACAGGATATTTCTCCACAGTCCCTTGCTAGCTCCTTCATGTTCCCTGTCATCAGATAAGAAGTGCAGACAGCGCAAGCCCGGCCAGATCAGCTCCTGGTCGTGTCTAATGTAAACTGTCAGGTAACTAAGGGCATGGAAAGAAAGCTGTAGCTCTCAAAAGCTTCACTTTTTGTAATCATATATATGTAGAAAAGTGATTAAATACCCATTTTGGAGGATCCCACGTAAACATTACATCGTGGCAAAACTCCTTTAAAGGGGTTTTATCACCATGCAGTTTCACAGAGCCACCAGCTTTAGACTCCCACTTCCTGGTCATGCTGTGGATGAGTCTATAGCAGTGATTTCCTATCGGCTCTGCTATTCCTAGCTGTTCCGCTTACAGAGACTGCAGGAGATTTATAAACTGTAGTGCACAAAGCTACAGAGCTCTAAAGGGTAAAAACTTGTCATTTATTTAGGTAAACAAACTCCGTTGTTAGAGATAAGACTCTGCAGGGAGTGACTCACCATGGTTGATCTGACGGCAATTTATGAAGCATTCAGGTAAGAGATATAGGAAAGAGAGAGGTGTGGAGAGGTGGTTAGTAAGTAAGATAAACTTGTTTACCCTAAGAAGAGATAAAATCTCCTGAACAAATCAAAATCAAAACAACAATGTAGTACCTCTTTAACATGGCGCTTGTTTATTTTTTTATATGTAAAAGAGATAGATTGATTGCTTTAGGCGAATATAGGCATTTTTCTGAAGCTTACCTGTACAAATACTGTGTTCAACTTTCTCCTTCAGGTTATGCTTTGTTTCAATTAAATATTTCTGCTCCTGACTGGTTTCTATATGGAATAAAAAATATTTTATAAATTTAACCAATTAAAAAGATCAGGTACTAGGTACTACAGTATCCAAATACATTTAAATTGTTATGGTGGAAACACAGTGGTCCTTCAACATACAATATTAATTTGTTCTAGGATGACCATTGAATGTTGAACCATAATTCTATGGAAAAATTGGAAAATAGTTCTGAAGCCCCAAAATATGACCCAACATAATGTGAAATGAAGACTTTGTATACACTAATGCATTGTCTATACAATGTATTAGGCTGTAGCTAATAGCTCATAGCTAAAGTTAAAAAAAATGTTTTAAAGTGTAAAATAAAAAAAATTATCTTTAAGGGGTTAAAGAGCATTGTCTAGTCCTATTTGGCAAAGTTCTAGAATTTTGTAGTCCTTAAGAATATCAGTTCTCTGTTTGTATAGTTCCTGCTGTGCTCTGCCCAGGGAGTGTCAGGGTCCTAGAGCCACCTTCTGTATAAGGGTCAGTTGTAGCTTAGGGACATTTTTGAGAGCTAGCTTTAAAGTCAATTACAGGGATAGAGGTTTCAGTGTCAGGGACACCAGTAGGGTTACGTTTAGGGTAAGATTAGAGTTAGCTAGGGTTCGTTATCACTATTACTATCTTGCTCCTGAATTAAAGTTGTCTAGAGTTGTATAGAGTTGTCTCCCTACAGAGTCTCATAGGCTGCATGAATGAAATACTCTGTCACTTCCTGGTTCAGACTGACTGAAATTTGCATAAGCTCCATGGTGAATCCAGCTCTGTGTTTTCAGTTGGTAATTAGATCAGATTAGCTCAGAAGCTTCTGAAACTACTAACAGGACTTTTTATCTGATCCCTCAAACAAAAGCCCTAATTACAGTGCTGTTTACTTTAGATAAATCAAGCTTTTTACTGCCCAGCAGCCCAGACCCTGCAGTGACCTGTGTGATGATGTCACTCACTGCTATCACATAGAACAAACAGCAGGGGGGAGAATTGTTTACAGGTCAGTTACTAAGGGAACTGAAACAGCCAGGGAGGTCATAAATTCACTTGTATCTCCTTAAGGAAAACAGATGAACAAAGCAATATATTTGGAAAATGTCTTTATTTTGTGTTCCTTACAATTTGAAAGCTATTCTTTGTAGCGAGACAACCCCTTTAAACTTGCATGTGAAATCTCCACCAACTGTGCACCTGTCGCCTTCCACCTGCTGTCCATTTGACTGAAACATCTAGCGATGAGTCTTTCTTCTTTTGATATATAATTAGTATAGTTGTTTATTGTGAGGGCTGGTGTACTTCCCTGTTTTGTTTTGTAGTGGTTTGAAGTCCACCAGTGTTGTTACATGATTTTTATTTGAATATTTAGTGGAAAAGAGTCTTGTAACTGAAATCACACATAAATGATGTTAGGAAAGCAGAGTTGTAGGACCTGACAATACAAACCTTTCCTCTCGGATGCAAACTGATCTGCCTGATTGGAGAATAGGGTGAGAGGCTGCAGGACATCATTGTATAGCTGGTACAGTTTTTTGGTGTCCAGTTTCTCATCCGGGTTTGAGCTTTGTTTTTGCTTCATCCATAGAGATCTGAGATTTTCAGCATGTTTAACCATGTTACAGATCTATTAACAGCACAAGAAAATTATATATTAAAGACTGCAAATAAAACATATAACAACAACATAATAACTTTACCAACAGGGAAAACAATGGTTCGGAGTAAGGGTAGCGAAAGGGAGGTGGAAAGGTGTGAAATGAGTCAATGATCCTTGAAGACCTCAAATGTATAGATACAGAGAAGGTAATAATTATTTGATCCCTTTCTGATTTTGTCATTTTACCCACTGACAAAGACATGAATAATCTATCATTTTAAGAGTAGGTTAATTTTAACATTGAGAGATAGAATATCCAAAATAAAATCCAGAAAATCACATTGTATAATTTATATAAATTTATTTGCGTTTTGCAGTGAGAAATAAGAATTTGATCCCTTTGGCAGACACAACTTAATACTTGGTGGCAAAGCCTTTGTTGGCAAGCACAGCATTCAGACGTTTTTTGTAGTTGATGAAGAGGTTTGCACACATGTCAGGAGGAATTTTGGTCCACTCCTCTTTGCAGATCATCTCTAAATCATTAACATTTTGAGGCTGTCGCTTGGCAACTCGGAGCTTCAACTCCCTCCATAAGTTTTCAATGGGATTGAGGTCTGGAGACTGGCTAGGCCACTCCATGACCTTAATGTGCTTCTTTTTGAGCCACTTATTTGTTGCCCTGGCTGTTTTTTTGGGGTCATTGTTTTGCTGGAAGATCCAGCCACGACCCATTTTTAATGTCCTGGCAGAGGGAAGGAGGTTGTCACTCATTATCTTATGGTACATAGTTCCATCCATTCTCCCATTGATGCGGTGAAGTAGTCCTGTGCCTTTAGCAGAGGAACACCCCTAAAACATGTTTCCACCTCTATGTTTGATAGTGGGAACAATGTTCTTCAGGTTATAGGCAGCATTTCTCTTCCTCCAAACATGGCGAGTTGAGGTAATGCCAAGGAGCTCAATTTTTGTCTCATTTGACCACAGCACTTTCCCCCTATCACTCACAGAATCATCAAGGTTTTCATTGGCAAACTTCAGACAGGCCTGCACATGTGCTTTATTGAGCAGGGGGACCTTGCAGGCACTGCAGGATTATAAA
The DNA here is from genome assembly GCA_025379985.1 of Phyllomedusa bahiana. Taxonomy (NCBI): domain Eukaryota; kingdom Metazoa; phylum Chordata; class Amphibia; order Anura; family Hylidae; genus Phyllomedusa; species Phyllomedusa bahiana. Next base: position 109,813 of record JAODAL010003948.1, on the reverse strand, counting down.
TCATTACGGAGTAATGTGTTACCAATGGTTTCTTGGTGACTGTGGTCCCAGCTGCCTTGAGATCATTAACAAGTTCCCCCCCGTGTAATTTTAGGCTGATCTCTCACCTTCCTTGTGATCAAGGATACCCCACGAGGTGAGATTTTGCATGGTGCCCCATATTGATGTCGATTGACAGTCATTTTGTATTTCTTCCATTTTCTTACTATTGCACCAACAGTTGTCTCCTTCTCACCCAGCGTCTTTCTTATGGTTTTGAGCCCATTCCAGCTTTGTGCAGGTCTATGGTCTTGTCCATGACATCTTTAGAAGGCTCTTTGGTCTTGCCCATGTTGTAGAGGTTAGAGTCTGACTGATTAATTGAGTCTGTGGACAGAAGTCTTTTATAAAGGTGACTATTTAAGAAAGCTGCCTTTAATGCAAGTAACAAGTTGATTAGGAGCGTCTAACCGATCTGTAGGAGCCAAACTCTCAATGGTTGGTAGAGGATCAAATACTTATTTCTCTCAGCAAAATACAAATAAATTTATATAATTTATACAATGTGATTTTCTGGATTTTTATTTATATTAAATCTCTCAATGTTAAAATTAACCTACCCTTAAAATTATAGACTGTTTATTTCTTTGTCAGTGGAGAAAATGACACAGTCAGCAAGGGATCAAATAATTATTAGGAGGACCGGACCCTCGTAGAATGGGAGGTTTATCAAATGAAGGCTGTTAGAATTTTTTCACAGTTGTAAAAGGGGGGGGGGGATAGATAAGTAAATAATAACCCCTGAGGTAGGTTACTGAGTGCACATACTTAGGTGTTACGATTTCCAGGTCTCCATTAGAATTTGGAGAATTAAATCTGGCCGTCCTTAAAGCTAAAACTGATAAGTGGAATAAGTTACCCTTATTTGTGATGGCTTGTGTAAGCTTAATCAAAATGATTCTGTTCCTGTAAATGTCTAGCTTTGACATTAAACCATTAACTACTTGCCGAACAGCCATAGACTATAAACGTCCGGGCGGTGGCAGTTTATATTTGCATTGATGTTTTGGACCGGCTATGCAGAAAATATAGCTGTAGATTATGGCTATGTTCACACGGTGTAATTGCGGCGTGTACAGTTCGGCCGCAATTACGGCGGGTGATTTGGGAGTTGCGCTGATACGCGCACATTCCCGTGGTGTGGGGGGAGGGGCAGCCTGCCAGCCCCATTGACATTGCATTGATCGCAGCGCATATTCGCCGCAAGTAATTGACATGTCACTTACATGCCCGCGCGTACAGTACGATTGTATTGTACGAGCGGGGAGAGGAAGTGTAATCCATAGTTATCTATGAGAACTATGGATCACGGTAAATTCGTAATTAGCCCGTGTGAACATACCCTAATTGTACAGCTACGTGGGTGGAGAGCCGGCTGGGATCTCTACTGAGAAGACTGGGACGGTTCATTACTGTCCCTGTCTTCAGGTATATTCACTCAGCTGATTTGGATGCTGCTTATGCATGTATTCCGCCCCGAAAACAGCACCAAAAATGACTAAAATACACCCCAGGTCATTTTCATGGATTCCTATACAAAACTGCATTGCAGTTCACACACAGTGTGGTTTTAATGCGTGTTTTACTTGCTTATTTTCAGCATTGAAAAATAAATGATATGCCAATTCTTGAGGCATTTTCCACAAGTAAAATGCCCACAGGAATCAACAGAGAGCTTCAAAACCTTGTCCAACACCTTGTCCACAAGCATTGTGCATTTTTGCACGGTTTAAGACGCGGATCCGTGTCCATAACTGCCCTGACAAGTAATTTTTAAGGGTGTTTCAAATCATCAGAAACCACGTGGAAAAAAACTTTTCAAATCCTCGTCTGAAAACTGCTGAGTTGGTTTTCAGATGAGTATTTGAAGCGGATTTGGACGCTGGAAAGAATCGGCGTCCAAATCAGCCATGTGAACATACCATTCCAGATTGCTGTATAAACAGCTCTCAACGAGCGCTGTATATACAGACCATCAGGAAGCCTCCTGGCTTCCTGCTTCCCATGGAGGCTCGTCAGTTACTGATGCAGTTCCAGATCAGCTCTGTAGTAAGTACCTGAGGTTGTTTCTGCTTGTATTTCCACTGTAACTGGAGGTAATATGCTAGCCACAGTTAGGCTCTGTCTACACAACAAGGTGAAAATTGTGTCCAAAATCTGATGGCATTTTAGTATCACGGAACCGCAGTTTTTGCCGCAGATCTGTGCTAAAAACCGCTGTCGGTTTTCAGATTTTCCGGCGGCCACGTACATTGAATGTACAGGAATCCCATGGCAATCCTGCAGAACATCCAATAGGCTTGAAATTTTGCTGGAAAAAAACCAACTGGAAAAAATCTGTGCTGTACAGATTTTCTATCAAAGGCTACACAGCACTGTGTACGTTTGAGATTTTTGGCAGATTCAAAATCCTGAATCCGCTGAAAATCCAATGAACCTGTGCTGTATAGACATAGCCTAACAGGGGAAATCAGAAAAAAAATTATGTAAAAATGCCCCCATGTAACGGCTCGGTAGTAGATCCTCTGGACCACCGCAAGCGATGATAGTTAAGCCACGCCAGGGAACGGAATCTAAGTAGCCCCCGGTTTTCACCAGAGCCCGCCGCAAAGCGGGATGGACTTGCTGCGGCGTGAGGCTACCAGGTCGTTACCCCTGACGTGACTTGCTTGCGATGGCGGCCGAGGTGCAGCGAGGTACAGAATCGTAGTCCAAGAATCGTAGTCGTGGGCAGGCGGTAAGGTCAGGGCAGGCGGCAATGGTTCGTGGTCGTGGACAGGCAGGAAGGTCAGGGCAGGCGGCAGAGGTTCGGAGTCGAGAAACGTAGCAAGAGGTCTGGTACACGGTAAGGCGAGAATATACTTTAGGAACGCTTTCTCTAAGGCTCGGGGCAACATAGATCCAGCAAGGAATGATTGCGGAGCGGATCCTTAAATAGGGGAAGCGCCCGGCAATTAACCAATTACCGGGACGCTGGCCCTTTAAATTTACAAGAACGCGCGCGCTAGGGGGCGGGCACGCGCGCCTTGGCCGGCAGAGGACGCGGACGGGACAGGAACGAGGCCAGGTGAGTCCCCGGCAGGAGCGGGCCCCCGGCTCGTCCCGCGGCCAGCGGGCGCCCGGGGGGCGGCCACGGGTGCGCCCACGGCCCGAGGAGCGGGAGCAACCGCTACACCCCAGAGGTCTTTTTCTGACCTTATGGGGGGCACAATATGTAAACTAAATAATACACACACAATAAAATATTATTAAAACGGGATGTTCACATGGTGTTTCTTAAAGGGGTTGTCTCACTATCCCCTCTTGTATGGGCTGCATCAGCTCCTCTGGTCGCTATAGCTACAGACCTGTTCAATCTCTCATGATAGGCTGCCAGCACTGGTCACTATAGCTACAGACCTGTTGAATCTCTCATGATAGGCTGCCAGCAGTGGTTGCTATAGCTACAGACCTGGCTTCTACTGCAGCCTAGTAGAAGCCAGTAAACACGCCCCTGAATTCAAAATGAAACTAGGACTGAGGCGGGGCTGACTGAGGCGAGATGAATCAATGTAGTGAGACAACCCCTTTAAATGCGTGTTTGGATCCGTGTTTCATACCCAAACTCACATTACAGTGTGATTTACATTGCTTTTAATGTAAAAACGCAGACGCGCATTTTACACGCGTCTTCGTGACACGTCTTTCGGATCCGTTCCAAGAAGTGATATGTCAATTCTTGATCCGAAAGACGCAGCAGGAGCCCTATTATAAACTATAGGGTGAGTGTCTGCTGCAGCCAAAATGGATCCAAACATGCACCTGCATGTTGTATGCGCGTTGGATGCGTTTTGAATGCAATTTATGCAGCCCTTTTGGATGTATTTTTCAGATTGAAAACATATTCAAAAACACTGTGTGAATATACCTTAAAGGATATTTTTGGATCCATGTTGGATCTGAAAATTGCATCTAATAACACAGCGGTGATCGGATCCTAAACGGATCCAACATGCAGCTGCGTGTTTGGATACGTGTTTGATGCAGCAGGATCGCACCCTATAGTTTATTATAGGGCTCCTGCTGCGTCTTTGGGACAAGAATTGACATGTCAATTCTTAGAACGGATCCGAAAGACGCACTGAGACGCACATCAGCGATCACTCGTCTGAACCACGATGTGTGTTTCATATTAAAAGCAATGTAAATCACATTGTAATTTGTTAGCTGCGTGTCTGGGTCCGTTTAGGCCTCATTCACACGGCTTATTCTGGGACTGATTCCAGCCGTACTGCGCGCCGTATTTGCGCTGCAGTACGGCTGGAATCAGTCTCTGTCATTACGGTAATCCACAGTTCTCATAGAGAACTTTGGATTCCGTCTCTTCTCCCCGCTCGGCAATTCCGCCGCGGGGGGAGAAAGTGACATGCACATTATTTGAGTGTCTATGGGGCCGGCGAGCTGCCGGCCCCCCCGCCCCCGCTGCACGGCTGCCGGCGTAATTGCGGGGCGAAATCCGTCCCCGCAATTACGTCGGCAACAAGCCGTGTGAATGAGGCCTTAGGGTCCAACAGACGGATCAAAACACGTATCTAATAGAGTATGTTACACGGACTCAACAGTGTCCACTTTTACTGTTACCAAAATAAATTCATTAAAAAAAATTTTTTTTTTACTATTTTTTTTCTTGTATTATAAAAAAAACGCATGTAAACATTACATAAAAATAAAGCCTAAGGTATCATGGGAAAAAGGTGAAGACGTTTATAAAATAACAGACATTACAGCTCGCACCCATATGTACTAAAGAAAAGGAATTGGTACGGAATTGGTTAACGATTCACCGACTAGTGTCTGGAGGACTTCATACACATTTGCTGGGTTGCCAGCTTTGCCACCTTGTACCAGTACCACAGCTGCCAGGCTATCAGCCTGGCAGCTGCGAGCCCCTTGTTCTGTCGCTCGGTGACCCCGCTCCCGGTATATACACCCACCTGCTGTGTTGTGCGGGAAGCCCCGTCTGCGCTGCTGGGATGGAAGGCAGAGCCGCTTACCGGGACGGGTAGAGACTTGTTGCTAAGCGACGCCTAACATAGCGTGAGGCGCGGGGCGGGCGGCGGGTGTAAGCGCATGAGGGTGAGGGGGGCAGTGTGTGCTATGACCGCCCTATTATAGTGAGGAACAGCGCCACCAATGGAGGTTTCCTACTATTCATGAAGACGTTGTGTAGGAGAGGAGAGCTGCTCGGGTGGCAGCGTGAGGTGATGGTTACCTCTATACACTCGGTCTATAGGACCTGCTGTCCAGTCACATAGGAGTCAACAGGTTGCAAAGACGAGACACTACCCATTTCTATGACACACTCAGCCATAGGAGGCCTCAGGTTTGGGGGGCACATATCCTGCTGTGTGACCACAGACAATTTGAAAGCCACCTTCAGACCACAGGTTTTAACTCCGACTTTGTCTTGAATTTCACATGAAAATGCTCATGAAATCTGAGTCCCGTTCTTTTAAATGGTTCATAGTTCACACTGCGGATTTCAGATCTGTGCTGTGGACAAAAAGGAACCAAGGTCAATGCTTTGACTAGGAGTTCGGCCATGACACAGATTCGCCCCATAGAAGTGGAGCTAAACTGCCTCCAAATCAGTGGCGAAAACTGCTTCTGCAAAGTTAAAATCCACGGCAGGAGTCTGAAGGTGTCACCTCAGGGATGGATTTTCAGAGCCAACATGAACATACCCTAATGTTCACACGGCTTAAATTTAGGCGTTTTTTGCGGCGTACTGCACTAAATATGGGGTGAAATAAGTCCCAGTCATTACGGTAATCCACAGTTCTCATAGAGAACGCCCCTGTACACATGCCGTAATTGCGGGGAGAAATACGTCCCGCAATTAAGCCGTGTAAACATGGCCTAAGGGTGTATTCACATGGTACAGTACACCTGCAATTCGCCTGTTGCTTCAGAAGTCCACACTGACCTACTTCTGAAGTGCTCCCACTGACTTTCACTTGCGCGCCGTGAAGAAGTAACAGTCAATTATTTTCCCCGATGTGTATTGTACACCGGGGAAAAGAGCAGGTAATCATAGTTCCCAATGAGAGCTATGAATTACTGGATTTGCGGGCGTAATTTGGCCGTATTGCAGCGTAATTACGCCCCAAAAATACTCTGTGTGAACATACTCCAATTCATACCCATAAGCCAGCCCCGTCCATAAGGGTATGTTCACACGGCTGTTTCAGATGCCGAATCTTCAGTGTCAAAGTCAGCATCAAAACCTCATCTGGAAAGAGCCTCAATGCAGCACTTTTCAGACGAGGATTTGATCAGGTTTTCAGCGATATTTTCCAACACAGTTTTCTTTCTAAAACACCTATATACATTAATAACCAGGATAAAAACTGTGCTGAGGTTCTGGATGAGGTTTTGAAGCTCTCCATTTATTTCTATAGCGATTTTTAGCGTTGAAAATGCTTCAAGAATTGACATGATACTTCTTTTTCAGTGGCCTAAGCAGCTTGGAAAACCTCGGCATGTGTCAACTACAACGATGTTTTACATAAGGACTGAGGACATTTTGGAAGCTTTTTGATGCTACTATATGATTCTATTGTAATATTCTCTGTCCTTTATGAGTAATGTATTTACTGTACTGCGTCTTTGAACAAAGCTGGGCTGCGCCAAAGTGAAAAACACGGAATTAAATTGTGTACGGAATTAAATTGTGTCCGGATAATAAAACGTGTTTTTTGCACCTATAAATACACATTCGGTGAATAGAAAATATCTGTATCCTATTGTGAGTAAAAAGTGGTCTTTGAACAAAGCTGGGCTGCGCCAAAGTGAAAAACACGGAATTAAATTGTGTACGGTTAATAATAGGTGGTTTTTGTACCTATGAAATACACCTGCAATTACTAGCAAATTTCTGAATGGTAATATCCGTACAAGATGGAGCTTTTAACAAAAATGGCCTGCGCCAAAGTGAACTAAACCTAATTAAATTGTGTACGGAAAATAAAACGTGGTTTTTGCACCTATAAAAACACCTGCAGTGACTAGAAAAGTTCTGTATCCTATTGTAAGTAAAAAATGGGTCTTTGAACAAAGCTGGGCTGCGCCAAAGTGAAAAACACGTAATTAAAGGAGTTGTCTCATTATGAGCTTTCAGCCTGTCAGTGTCCCTGGTAAGTTGAACTGAGGGGCGTGCTTCTTGGTCTGTCTGTTCTGCTCCTCTCTCCCCCTCCCATCAGCACACAGGCAGCTACGTAACTTCTATACAGGGGAGGGGGGGGGGTTTGCTCTCAGAGTTCACCCTGTGTGTGCCTGCCTAGGTCTGTTGCAGGAGAGGGCTGATCTATGAGTGTAGAGAGGAAGGTGAAGTGGTGTGCTAATAGAGCAGAGGGGATGCATGTGTTCCTATATCCCCTGCTTAGCTTACAAGTCTCCACATCTCCAGCAACAACAAGGGCAGTGTTACTATACTCAGGATGTGTCCCTAATACAGGAGAACATAAAGTATTCACATGCCCCCTGATCTCTATAGTATTAGTATAGTCACAGTTCCAAAGACACATCATGATTATAGTAACAGACAGGGTCACTGCTGTCACATCTATCTGTGTAGAGAGCAGGAGGAAGCAGGCACACACAGGGTTAATCCAGGCAGTAAGGACACAGACACCAGAGTCCTCCTCCCCCTCCAGAAGCATTCTGTGTGGGAGGGGCTCTCTGCTCTGACCTGTCTTCAAAGGTGATGAGTCATTCAGACCTGACAGCCAGTAAGATAAGGATCAACAGGTCAGCTGCTATAGAAATTTGAGGAGCTGATGTAGTAATACTAACAGGGCTAGCTCAAAATCAGTAGGACATTTGTAATGAACATATATTGCAAAGCTGCTTGTTTTTTAAAGATCTTTAAATTAAAACCCAATCATTGTAGCGAGACAACCCCTTTAAATTGTGTACGGATAATAAAACGTGGTTTTTGCACCTATAAATACACCTGCGGTGACTAGAAAAGTTCTGTATCCTATTGTGAGTACAAAGTGGGTCTTTGAACAAAGCTGGGCTGCGCCAAAGTGAAAAACATGGAATTAAATTGTGTACTGTTAATAATAGGTGGTTTTTGCACCTATGAAATACACCTGCAATTACTAGCAAATTTCTGTATGGTAATATCCGTACAAGATGGGTCTTTTAACAAAAATGGCCTGCGCCAAAGTGAACTAAACCTAATTAAATTGTGTACGGATAATAAAACGTGGTTTTTGCACCTATAAATACACCTGCAGTGACTAGAAAAGTTCTGTATCCTATTGTAAGTAAAAAATGGGTCTTTGAACAAAGCTGGGCTGCGCCAAAGTGAAAAACACGTAATTAAATTGTGTACGGATAATAAAACGTGGTTTTTGCACCTATAAATACACCTGCGGTAACTAGAAAAGTTCTGTATCCTATTGAAAGAACAAAGTGGGTCTTTGAACAAAACTGAGCTGCGCCAAAGTGAAAAAAATACGAATTAAATCGTGTACGGATAATAAAAGGTGGGTTTTGCACATATCAAATACACTTGCAGTTACTAGAAAAGATCTGTATCCTAATATACGTACAGGCTGCACAAAATACAAGCTAATATTTTACCAAAAACTGGCCAAAAACTTAATAAAAACCCATTTCAATGCAGGGTTAAATCAGAGTCTGGGCTGCACAATTATCCACTCTCCTTTCAAAAGCCTGCCTGCCTGATGGCCTGTCTGTCTGTGATCGCCCTCCCTCTCCCACGCGGCTGTATAGCGCTAGATGCTCCTTTAAAATTCTCAGCCTAAGTAACTAAAAACTGAAAATCTCTAATCTACCTAAGTTCTAATGTTCACAGCTAAAAGCATAGTTGTCTGTGTGAACAAAGCGAACAGTTTAGCTGAGCTGTTTTGAGAGAGACCGAGCACACATCCTGCTCTTATGATACACAGACACACACTGATCATGAACAGGAAGGGCAGTTCTATGTAAAACGAGGTCATGTGATTTTTCCAGCCAATGACAACCATACACATCCCAGTCATGACGTCGCACACCCAGCTCACCCTGCTCTATTCTCTAAGCTGATTTGCTGGCCGCCAAAATGACAGGAAGCGCCGAAAATGGCGCGATATTAATAGATTATGCACAGATTTTCACCTAAATTATCGCGTGATCGGAAAAATCCGATCAACATAAAAACCGTGCCGATTTCAACTTTGTCGATAATAATCGCTCAACACTACTCCTGAGCCCGCAGCAGGAGATGGTGAGAAGAGTGGAGGAGTGGAGTTTTAGCAGACACAGCGGAGAAAGATTTGACAGGGGAACCCGACCTAAACTTTCCAGTAAACCCCCCATCTTTTCCCTGCGTCTTTCTCTCACCCTTATGTCAATAGATATGACCAAGGTCATAAAATCCCCTAAGGTCTCTGGAATAGGATGACTGACCATAGCATCCTTCACAGCTTCAGACAGCCCCTGTTTGAAGAGGGTCTTCAGAGGTGGGTCAGGCCACCCAATTACTGAGCGTTAATTGGCAGAATTCAGAACAGTAATCCTCAACTGTGCAATGACCCTGCTGGATGGATAAGAGATGAGTTTCCGCTAACGCTGCCCAGTTAGGTTCATCATAAATGTTAGAAAAAATGTGTCCACCGATCTCCACTCTGGGGCCTCAGGAGGCAAACTTAATCCTAAGGAGGACCCTGGAGAAGAGATACCGCCATGGCAACCTTCTCAGCCTCAGAGGAAAAGTGGTTGAACCAGAAAAACAGGCGACAAGATTTCTTGAAGGTCCGAAACTTATCAGGGTTTCCATCAAAACAGTCAGGAAGTCGCATGTTTGGTTTGTGCTGTACGACTGATTGTTGTCCTATGGACAGACTCTCCCACCTCAGCTTTAGATCTCTGCAGTTCATCCAGAGTGATCATGAGCCTCTTGGCTATATCTTGATCAGTCTTCTCCTTGTTTTAGATGTTTAGAGGGACAGCTGGGTCTTGGTAGATTTGCAGTGGTCTGATACTCCTTCCATTTCAATATGATCGCTTGCACAGTACTCCTTGGGATGTTTAAAGTTCGGGAAATCTTTTTGTATCCATGTCCGGCTTTAAACTTCTCCACAACAGTATCATGGACCTCATATAATCACAGAACATGGAGAGTAACTGGTATATAAAAGTAACAAACTTTATTAATAACATATAAAACTTCCTACAGACATAGAACAAGTTCCAAAAAGGATCCCATATAAGACGGGTCTATTCACTATAATAGTAGTACAGATATAAGTATAATGTCGGGAGGTATATAGTATATAGAATATAACATGACTCCAAGTAACATTACCACTAGTCATAGAGTCTATTTGCTCGTATAACAAGCCCATAAATTCAAAAGGTATATCAGAGCATTGTTGTAATCGCAGTAATTCAATACCTCACCAGTGAAGATAGAATAGACTGGTCGCCCCGACGCACGTTTCGCAAGTCTTTGCTTTTTCAAGGGGTATACATGCTCAGTGAGCTCTCCCCAGTTAAATATTACCGCGTCTAGCGCCCACAGCTGGGACATAATGCAGCGCATGCGCAGTGTTCGAAAGGAGAGAAGCCGATGCCCCACTTCCGGCAGTCCCGCACCAGCGCGCATGCGCGGAAGACCGAGATCTCCGCGCATGCGCCCCCCCCGCGTTAAAGGACGCCGAATGGGAGCCGGCATCTAACTCCCCACACCACGCACGCGCACTGCTCCCAAACGGGCCGTGGATCAGACCAAATATCTATTTTTAGAAATAGGAGACTACAAGGTACCATCCGTCACCGATGTCTAGTGTGATGAATTAGCAAAATAACAATCAAACATTACAATGTCTTGTCACATATGCATGATTAGCATATCATATCTACGTATATCATTCTCATCTACAGAGTATAAATAGGTAATACATAGTGTCAGAAAGAGAATCACAATATGATTATTGCATGCATATATACAACAGCAGTATTGATCGTCGCTTTTTTTCTCTCTAATTCATCAGACAGCAGTTCTTCAGGTCTTGTTCTCCAGTTATTGATGTATATTATAGGTACAGAGTCCACGTAGCATATCGTACATCATGTCACAGATCAAAATACAAACTAAAAAAGGAGGAAAAAATCACTGATTAAAATTTGATTAAAAGGAGGAAAAATTATATAATGCAGAGACCAAGAGTCACAGATACAAAAGTCTGGTGGGGACATTTAGAGAAAGGAGCTAAAGCTCAATTTTCATTTAATCCATTTGGGGTCATAGTATCCAATGAGACAATCCATTTTGCCTCCTTTTGTTCCAGTAATCTCATCGCGTTCCCTCCTCTAATTCCTAAGTGGATTAAGTCAATGCCGCATACTTTTAATAATTTTGGATCGCTACCATGATATTTAAGGAAGTGTCTGGGTAAAGTTTTTAGTTGGAAAATATCCTCTACTTCCCTCGCTGCAGCTATGTCCCTTACATGCTCACGCACACGAGTTTTTAATTCGCGTGTCGTAATGCCAATGTACTTCTTTAGACATGGGCACTGAGCCATGTAGATCACATTTTTAGAGGTACATGTGATATAGTGAAGGATCCGATATTCTCTGGTGGATTGAGAATTTGAGAAAACAGTTGTTCGTAACATATTCGGACAGGCCACACATTTACTGCAAGGAAAAAAGCCTTGTTTGGGTCCTCGTGTGCTAAATGGATTACGATTAACGGTTATATGGTGACTTCTAACCAAGCAATCTCTCAAGTTGGGAGACCTCCTGGCTGTCATCATAGGGTATTCTGGAATCACCTTTGCAAGCATTGGATCAGTTTTCAATATGCTCCAATGCATGCTCAGGATATCCCGTAATTTAGACCACTGTTGATTATAGGTGGTAATGTATCGGATGTTGTTATCTGCCTTCTTACTCTTTTGTTGCAATAACAGATCCCTAGGGGTATGTCGGGCACGATTATACGCTCTCTTGATGTTCCTCTTGCTATATCCCCTTTCCACAAACCGCTCTTTAAGGTCCTCCGCCTGAATCTCAAAGTCTACGTCAGAGGAACATATACGTCGCATCCGCAAAAATTGACCAACTGGAATGGCCCTAATTGTGGACGGATTGTGGAAAGAGGAGGCATGCAAGAGGCTATTCACCGATGTATCCTTGCGGTAAACATCTGTCTGTATGACTCGATCTTCATCAATTTCTATGGCAACATCCAGAAATTCAAGACATCTTACATCCGCTTTGAATGTCAGTCTGATGTTATATTCATTAGCATTTAGTTTTGCCATGAATTCAGTTAGCTGAGGCATCGACCCGTGCCATAAAAACAGAACATCATCGATATACCTCAGCCAACATTGAACCTGGTCTGCCATATTTGGTATATCTTCCTGAAACACTTGCCTCTCCCAGTACCCCAGGAATAGGTTCGCGTAGGCTGGAGCACACGCTGCCCCCATAGCGGTCCCTTGGCATTGTATATAATGCTGATCTCTAAAGACAAAGGCATTATGGGTAAGTATGAATCCAAGAAGATCCAAAATTAATTGACTCAAGTCTGGGTCCAGGCCACTAGATCTAAGGAAAAATTCTGCTGCTGTCAATCCATCAGTATGTCTGATGCTGGTATAAAGGGATTCAACATCTGCTGTCACCAGGTATATCCCAGTCTCAGCATGGATCCCGTCAATCCGCCTCAGGACATCTGTTGTGTCCCGGACATATGAAGGTAGAAGTTCGACCAAGGGTTTCAAGTAGTGGTCAATGAACTTACACACAGGATCACACAGTCCACCTATTCCCGACACTATTGGACGTCCAGGCGGATTGACGGGATCTTTATGAATTTTTGGGAGGAAGTACAGAGTCGGGGTCTTAGGGAACTTCACTATCAGATTATCATAGACTTTTTTGGGGATAATGCCTTGTTGGAATGCTTTATCCACCAATTGCATAAGTTCTTTAGAGAACTTCTCAATTGGATTGAATGATAGTTTTTTATATGTCTGCCGATCTCGGAGTTGGCGCAATGCCTCTTTTTCATACCTCTCAACCGGCCAGATCACTATATTCCCCCCCTTGTCTGCTGGTTTAAACACTACGTCCTTCATCGACTGTAGCTCTCTAAGTGCATTTCTTTGACATTTAGTAAGGTTGTCCCTGTCATTCCTAGTAGACAATTTTTTCATGTCTGCAATTACTAATCTCACAAAGATTTCTATTTGTGGACAAAGAGACAAGGGGGGAAACCTAGACGACCTGGCACACAATTGAGAGGGAAATTTACCTGGTGTTGGCTCATTTTGTTCTGCCATTAGTTCCTCCAATATAGAGATCGCATTTCTCTCCTCTTCAGATAGTGAGAGATCATAATTCTCCTTACTCGCATGGAACTTTTTTAAAACTAGTCTCCTTGCGAACAATTGTAAATCCTTTAGGGCTGTGAAAAAATTGAAAGGATTAGCTGGTGAAAAAGTAAGCCCCAAACTCAACACTTCTCTCTGAACATCTGACAGTACATACGAAGATAAATTAATTACCTTCATCTTGCTCCGCGTTGAGGCATTAGCCTCCCGTGGAGTAGTATTTTTTCCCCGTCCAGAGGGATTCTTTGTCTTTTTCTGAGTAGCGTCAGAATTCTCATTATTCTGTCTCAGACGCAGGTGGCTATCTTGGGATCTGATTGAAGACATGGAGCTGGACCTTGATCTAGACCAAGACCTCTCCCTATTTTGCCTCCATTTATAGACATTTCCTGATTTCGCATCATTAACATCTCTCTGAAATTTCTTTGACTTCATGTCACATATTTCTTTTTCCCATTTAACTATGTCCCTATCGAGATCAGCATTAAATTTTTCCAACTCTTCGGTCGTCATGAGATTTTGCATTTTCATTTGAACTTCAGTCATCTCAACCTCAATTTGATCAAGTGTGGTTCCATTTAATTGTATCAGGAGATCCATGAACCCCTTTGAGCAGTTGTTCGATAACTCCTCCCACTTCTCCCTAAAGACCACATCTTCAACCATAAAAGATGGGAGGACTCTAACTCTAAGGCCCCTAGGGATCAGACATTTAGATATATACTTTTGTAAAAATGCCTTGTTCCACCAGACTTTTAGCCTTTTATGGAGTAGCTCTTTCCATATAATTTTAAACTCCTTGGACTCTGCATTATCCTCATATAAAACCAAATTGGGATCCTCTTTGAACATTTCATTCAACTTAGTAGTCCAGGATTGATCCCGCGACCTAAAGTCCATATTATACTTAGGGTTGGACTCTGTGAAAAAAACACAGAAAATAATCACCAATAACAATAGAATATGTCCGAACACCCTCAAACGGCTGAACCTCATCAAGTTTGGGTTCCCTCTCATCATCAAGAACCACTCTCCTATATCGAATTTATATAATCACAAAACATGGAGAGTAACTGTTATATAAAAGAGAGAGAGGTGTTGAGTTTGGGGCTCACATTTTCACCGGCTAACTCTTTTAATTTTTTTACAGCCCTAAAAGATTTACAATTATTCGCAAGGAGATTAATCTTAAAAAAGTTCCATGCGAGTAAGGAGAACTATGATCTCTCACTATCAGAGGAAGAGAGAAAAGCGATCTCTATATTGGAGGAATTAATGGCAGAACAAAATGAGCCAACACCAGGTAAATTTCCCTCTCAACTGTGTGCCAGGTCGTCTAGGTTTCCCCCCTTGTCTCTTTGTCCACAAATAGAAATCTTTGTGAGATTAGTAATTGCAGACATGAAAAAATTGTCTACTAGGAATGATAGGGATAACCTCACTAAATGTCAAAGAAATGCACTTAGAGAGTTGCAGTCAATGAAGGACGTAGTCTTTAAACCAGCAGACAAGGGGGGGAATATAGTGATCTGGCCGGTTGAGAGTTATGAAAAGGAGGCATTGCGCCAACTCCGAGATCGGCAGACATATAAAAAACTATCATTCAATCCGATTGAGAAGTTCTCTAAAGAACTTATGCAATTGGTGGATAAAGCATTCCAACAAGGCATTATCCCCAAAAAGGTCTATGATAATTTGATAGTGAAGTTTCCTAAGACCCCGACTCTGTACTTCCTCCCAAAAATTCATAAAGATCCCGTCAATCCGCCTGGACGTCCAATAGTGTCGGGATTGGGTGGACTTTGTGATCCCGTGTGTAAGTTCATTGACCATTACTTGAAACCTTTGGTCGAACTTCTACCCTCATATGTTCGGGACACGACAGATGTGCTGAGGCGGATTGACGGGATCCATGCTGAGACTGGGATATACCTGGTGACAGCAGATGTTGAATCCCTTTATACCAGCATCAGACATACTGATGGATTGACAGCAGCAGAATTTTTCCTTAGATCTAGTAGCCTGGAACCAGACTTGAGTCAATTAATTTTGGATCTTCTTGGATTCATACTTACCCATAATGCCTTTGTCTTTAGAGATCAGCATTATATACAATGTCAAGGGACCGCTATGGGGGCAGCGTGTGCTCCAGCCTACGCGAACCTATTCCTGGGGTACTGGGAGAGGCAAGTGTTCCAGGAAGATATACCAAACATGGCAGACCAGGTTCAATGTTGGCTGAGGTATATCGATGATGTTCTGTTTCTATGGCATGGGTCGATGCCTCAGCTAACCGAATTTATGGCAAAATTAAACGCCAATGAATATAATATCAGACTGACATTCAAAACTGATGTAAGACGTCTTGAATTCCTGGATGTTGCCATAGAAATTGATGAAGATCGAGTCATACAGACAGATGTTTACCGTAAGGATACATCGGTGAATAGCCTCTTGCATGCTTCCTCTTTCCACAATCCGTCCACAATCAGGGCCATTCCAGTTGGTCAATTTTTACGGATGCGACGTATATGTTCCTCTGACGTAGACTTTGAGATTCAGGCGGAGGACCTTAAAGAGCGGTTTGTGGAAAGGGGATATAGCAAGAGGAACATCAAGAGAGCGTATAATCGTGCCCGACATACCCCTAGGGACTTGTTATTGCAACAAAGGAGTAAGAAGGTAGATAACAACATTCGATACATTACCACTTATAATCAACAGTGGCTCAAACTACGGGATATCCTGAGCACACATTGGAGCGTATTGAAAACTGATCCAGTGCTTGCAAAGGTGATTCCAGAATATCCTATGATGACAGCCAGGAGGTCTCCCAATTTGAGAGACTGCTTGGTTAGAAGTCACCATATAACTGTTAATCGTAATCCATTTAGCACACGAGGACCCAAACAAGGCTTTTTCCCCTGTAGTAAATGTGTTGCCTGCCCCAATATGTTACGAACAACTGTTTTCTCAAACTCCCAATCTACCAGAGAATATCGGATCCTCCACTATATCACATGTACTTCTAAAAATGTGATTTACATGGCTCAGTGCCCATGTCTTAAGAAATACATTGGTATTACGACATGCGAATTAAAAACTCGTGTGCGTGAGCATGTAAGGGATATAGCCGCAGCGAGGGAAGCAGAGGACATTTCCCAATTAAAAACTTTACCCAGACACTTCCTTAAATATCATGGTAGCGATCCAAAATTATTAAAAGTGTGTGGCATTGATTTGATCCATTTAGGAATTAGAGGAGGGAATGCGATGAGACTATTGGAACAAAAGGAGGCAAAATGGATTGTCTCACTGGATACTATGACCCCAAATGGATTAAATGAAAAATTGAGCTTTAGCTCCTTTTTCTAAATGTCCCCACCAGACTTTTGTATCTGTGACTCTTGGTCTCTGCATTATATAATTTTTCCTCCTTTTAATCAAATTTTAATCAGTGATTTTTTCCTCATTTTTTAGTTTGTATTTTGATCTGTGACATGATGTACGATATGCTACGTGGACTCTGTACCTATAATATACATCAATAACTGGAGAACAAGACCTGAAGAACTGCTGTCTGATGAATTAGAGAGAGAAAAAAAGCGATGACTGACACTGTTGCTGTATATATGCATGTAATAACCATATTGCTGATTCTCTTTTGACATTTTGTATTACTTACTTATATTCTGTAAATGAGAATGATTACGTAGATTGATATGCTAATCATGCATATGTGACAAGACATTGTAATGTATTGATTGTTATTTTGCGAATTCGCTCATAGACACAAAATAATTATTTATTAATTGGTGACGGAGGGTTCCCTTGTAGTCTTCCATATTTCTAAAAATTAGATATTTGGTCTGATCCACGGCTCCCCGTTTGGGAGGCAGTGCGGTGCGTGCGTGGTGTGGGTGGGATGGATGCCGGCTCCCATTGGCGTCCTTTTATTAACGCGGGTGGGCGCATGCGCGGAGATCTCGGTCTTCGCGCATGCGCGCTGGTGACGGGCGACATGCCGGAGGTGGGCCATCGGCTTCTCTTTTTTTTTTTTTTTTTTTTTTTTTTTTTTTCCTTTTTTTTTTTTTGTTTTTTTTTCGAACACTGGGCTAATGCGCCGCATTATGTCCCAGCTGTGGGCGGCTGACGCGGTTTATTATATTTAAACTGGGTGGAGAGCTCACTTGAGATGTATACCCCTTGAAAAAGCAAAGACTTGCGAAAACGTGGTCGGGGGGCGAAACGGGTCTATTCTATCTTCCACTGGTGAGGTTAGTGGGGGGGGGAAAAAATTTTTTGTACTTTTTAGCGGATTACAACAATGCTCTGATTTACTTTTGAAATTTATGGCTTGTTATACGAGCAAAAGACTCTATGACTAGTGGGTTAATGTTACTTTGTGTCATGTTATATTCTATATATACTATATACCTCCGGATTATACTTATATCTTGTACTACTATTATAGTGAATAGACCCTGCTCTTATATGGGATCCTTTTTGGAACTTGTTTATGTCTGTATGGTTAGTTTTATATGTTTTTAATAAAGTTTTTACTTTTATATACCAGGTACTCTCACATGTTCTTGTGATTATATGAATTCCATATACGGAGAGGAGTGGTTCTTTATGATGGAGAGGGAACCCAACTTGATGGAGGTTCAGCATTTTGAGGGTGTTTGGAACATTACTCTATTGCTATTGATAAAAATAAAAAGGTTACGGCTATTAGAAGATAGCGATGCATAAATATTGTTTTACACAATCGTCTCGACCCAGGGAGTAAAACTAACTTGTCATGGATACTGCACGGTGAGCGCTGTTAAAAATAAAAAACAATAATAGGATTGCAGTATTTTCTTCACCCTGCCTTCCAAAAAACGGATTTAAAAGCGATCAAAAAGCCTTGTCCCCCCCAAAAAAATCATACCTACACATCTCCATACACAGAAAAATAAAAAAGTGAAACCAATAAAAATGTCAACTCATCCCGCAAAAAACAAGCTGCTATACAGCTCCATACACAGAAAAATAAAAACGTTATGACTGCGGCGATGCAAAAAAAAACATGTTTTCCCTTTTGAATTAAAATTGGTGGTAAAAAGCAGTAAAACATTAAAAAAGTATACAAATTGGGTTTTATGCTGAAATCGTATTTGACCTCCTGCTGAGTAAACTGGGATGTCATTTATACCACACGGTGACGCTGTCTGTAAAAAATAAAAATTTAAACACTAACAGGATTGCTGTATTTTGTTCAAAATTATGCCTTACAAAACCTTTGATTAATAATAAAGTGTTCATATCCCCTCATTAATTGGTACCAATAAAAACATCAACTTATCCCACATAAAAAAACAACATGTCCATAATCAGCTCCGTATACAGAAAATAAAAAAGTTTTGACTTTCAGACTATGACAACCTTAAAATGAAAATTTTTTATGAACGCATTTCATTTCTATTGTGGTAAAAGTAAATTAAAACATTAAAAAACTATATAAAACTTATATCATTGTAATTTTTTCCAGTATGGCGTGAACACAGTAATGAAGCCCTTTCAAAAAACAATGGCGGAACAATGGCGTTTTTTTTTTCCCCCATTTTCATGGACCAATGCTAAAAAAAATATGGAACAATGTGCACCCAAAATGCACAATACACCTTGATGAGATCCATGAGGAGTGTTGAATCTAAAATGAGGGCAACTTCCGGAAGGTTTCACCTGCTGTGTTCTGGTACTGCGGGGTGGACGGAGGCTTTTGCAAATGCCGACATGGCACCAAACAAAATCTGCGTTCCAAAAGCCAAATAGCCGCTCCCTCCCTTGTACATTCCAAGTTTTACACCCACATAGAGCGTTTATTGCCGAACTTCGGAAAGAAATTGTGTAACACAATTTGGGTGTGCCTTTTTTCCAGGATTCCATGTTTAAAATTAAAACATTTTCTGCTAAAATTGAAGATTTTTGGAAAAAAATTTATTATTTTCTTTATTTTCAAAGCCTCCTAACGCTACAAAATTTGTTGAAACACCTGTGGGGTCAGATATACTCACTGGCTCCTCTGGATATATTCCTTAAGGAGTCTTTGTTCAATATGAGGGTCTTTTTTTAGGGAGTTTATTAAGTTTTGTTTAGAACTTTATGGGTGTCCGCAAACCTGGAATGGCGCCCTAATAAAATCGTAATGAAAATGACGACCTCCAGGTGTTTGGTTTAGGTGCTCCTCCTATTCTGAGACTTGTGGTTGAGGCCAAATAGCTCACTTAGGGGGGCCACCCCCCCCATTTTTTTATTTTTGGGGATATCTCTGTAAATGGCAGAATTGGCGGTATTGATGTTGATTGCATTTAATGGTCTTATCTCCATGTTTGTTCCAGTGAATAATGGATAAAATTGAAAAAATCTGCATAAAAAAAAATGAAATTTTGAAATTTCACCTCCATTTTGCTTTAATTTCTGTGAAATATCTAAAGGGATAACAAACTTCCTAAATGATTTTTTAAATACTTTAAGGGGTCTAGTTTCTTAGATTGTGTCTTTTATGGGGATATCTAACATACAGACCCCTCAAAGCCACATCAGAACTGGACTGGTCCCTAAAAAAATCTATTTTGCAAATTTTCTTTAAAATGTAAAAAATGACTACTAAATTTCTAACCCCCCAATCTCTGAATCACTTGGATAGGTAAAAGTGTCAAAAAGTTATTCTCATATGAAGTGACACATGTCAGATTTTAAAAATGGGGGCCTCTGTCAGGAAGGCCAAACTACTCCGGCGGGTTAAGGGGTTTGTTTTTTTTTTTTGTTAATTTTTTTTTTTTTGTTATGTTTTTAAAGGGTTTCTCTCACTACGAACATCATAGTTTAAAATGAGAGGACCAAAAATCTAAGCATGTACGTCCTTGGTTACCGTTAACAAAGTGTTATGGTTAATGACAACGGGCTGTTTCATTTGTACTTAGTAATAGTGTTTAAGCCCAGGTCGGGTTACGCCCATCTTATTTTTTTTTTTTTTTTCCCACCCCCCCCACCCCCCCCACCCACACCCTTATTTTTTATTTTTTTTTCCAACATTTTTTTTTTTTTTCCCCCCCCCCGGGTGCCCCAACCCCCCCACTATTTTTTTTTTTTAAGCACTACTGGCTGTCTGCTAAGTGTTCTCTCTCGCCCAGGTCGCGGATGAGAACGTACAGGCAAAGGCGATGCAGTGCATAGGTCACGGACAGGAAGGGGGTACATGTACAAACAGGAGCACGGACAAGATGTATGTAGAAGGAGGAGCACGGACGAGATGTATGTAGAAGCAGCAGCACGGATGAGATGTGTGTAGAAGCAGCGGCACGGATGAGATGTATGTAGAAGCAGCGGCACGGAAGAGATGTATGTAGAAGCAGCAGCTCGGACGAGATGTATGTAGAAGCAGCAGCACGGGACGAGTTGTAGTAGAAGCAGGAGCACGGGACGAGATGTATGTTAGAAGCAGGAGGATGGATGTGATGTATGTAGAAGCAGCAGCACGACGAGATGTATGTAGAAGCAGCAGCACAGATGAGATGTATGTAGAAGCAGCAGCACGGACGAGATGTATGTAGAAGCAGCAGCACGGCGAGATGTATGTAGAAGGAGCAGCACGGACGAGATGTATGTAGAAGCAGCAGCACGGACGAGATGTATGTAGAAGCAGGAGCACGGACGAGATGTATGTAGAAGCAGCAGCACGGATGAGATGTATGTAGAAGCAGCAGCACGGACGAGATGTATGTAGAAGCAGCAGCACGGACGAGATGTATGTAGAAGCAGCAGCACGGACGAGATGTATGTAGAAGCAGGAGCACGAATGAGATGAAGAAGCAGGAGCACTGGACGAGATGTACGTAGAAGCAGCAGCACGGACGATATGTATGTTGAAGCAGGAGTACGAATGAGATGTAGAAGCAGCAGCACGGACGAGATGTATGTAGAAGCAGGAGCACGAATGGGATGTATGTAGAAGCAGGAGCACGAATGAGATGTATGTAGAAGCAGAAGCACGGATGACATGTATGTAGAAAGAGCAGATACGGGACGAGATTATGTAGAATAGAGCGGCATGGATGAGATGATGTAAGGAAGGGAGAAGGCACTCTGAAGAGATGTATGTAGAAGCAGCCAGCCACGGATTGTGATGTACGTTAGAAGCAGCAGCACGGACGAGATGTATGTATGAAGCAGCAGCACAGACGATATGTATGTAGAAGCAGCAGCAGCACGGACAAGATGTACCGTAGAAGCAAGCCCAGCAACGGACGATAGATGTATGTAGAGCAGCAGCACTAGACGATTTGTATGTAGAAGCAGCAGCAAGCACGGAACGAGTTGTATGTAGAGGAAAGCAGCAGCACGGATGAGATGTATGTAGAAGCAGCACGGACGAGATGTATGTAGAAGCAGCAGCACGGATGAGATGTATGTAGAAGCAGCACGGACGAGATGTATGTAGAAGCAGCAGCACGGACAAGATGTATGTAGAAGCAGAAGCACAGACGAGATGTGTGTAGAAGCAGGAGCAAGGGCGAGATGTGTGTAGAAGCAGGAGCACGGATGAGATGTATGTAGAAGCAGCAGCACGGATGAGATGTATGTAGAAGCAGCGGCACGGACGAGATGTATGTAGAAGCAGGAGCACGGACGAGATGTATGTAGAAGCAGCAGCACGGACGAGATGTATGTAGAAGCAGGAGCACGGACGAGATGTATGTAGAAGGAGCAGCACGGACGAGATGTATGTAGAGAAGCAGGAAGCACGGACGAGATGTTATGTAGAAGCATCGGCACGGACGAGATGTTATGTAGAAGCGCAGACAGGACGAGATGATAAGTAGAAGCAGCAGCACGGATAGGACATGGTATGTAGAGAAGCAGCGGCAGGACAAGATGTTTAAATGTAGAAGCAGCAGCACGGACGAGATGTATGTAGAAGCAGGAGCACGGATGAGATGTATGTAGGAGCAGCGGCTCGGGACAAGATTGTATGTAGAAGCAGCAGCCCCAGCCGGACGAGATGTATGTAGAAGCAGGAGCACGGATGATTGAGATGTATGTAGAAGCGCGGCACGACAAGATGTATGTTGAAGCCAGCAGCCTGCACGGATGAGATGTATGTAGAAGCAGGAGCACGGACGAGATGTGTGTAGAAGCAGCAGCACGGACGAGATGTGTGTAGAAGCAGGAGCATGGATGAGATGTATGTAGAAGCAGCGGCACGGATGAGATGTATGTAGAAGCAGCAGCACGGATGAGATGTATTTAGATGCAGCAGCACGAATGAGATGTATGTAGAAGCAGCAGCACAAATGAGATGTATGTAGAAGCAGGAGCACGGACGAGATGTATGTAGAGAGCAGGAAGCACGGACGAGTGATGATGTAGAAGTAGGAGCACGGCATGAGATGTATGTAGAACAGCAGCACGAATGAGATTGTATTGTAGAAGCAGGTGCACGACGAGATGTATGTAGAAGCACGCAGCACGGGATGAGATGTTGTAGATGCAGGGAGCAAGTGACGAGATGTATGTAGAAGCGCTGCACGGATGAGATGTATGTACGTAAGCAGTGAGCACGGGACGAGAGAGATGTGTGTTAGAAGCAGCAGCAACGGACGGAGATGTGTGTAGAAGCAGGAGCATGGATGAGATGTATGTAGAAGCAGCAGCACGGATGAGATGTATGTAGAGCACGGATGAGATGTATTTAGATGCAGCAGCACGAATGAGATGTATGTAGAAGCAGCAGCACAAATGAGATGTATGTAGAAGCAGGAGCACGGACGAGATGTATGTAGAAGCAGGAGCACGGACGAGATGTATGTAGAAGTAGGAGCACGGATGAGATGTATGTAGAAGCAGCAGCACGAATGAGATGTATGTAGAAGCAGGAGCACGGACGAGATGTATGTAGAAGCAGCGGCACGGATGAGATGTATGGTAGATGCAGCAGCTGGTCGAGATGTATGTAGAAGCAGGAGCATGGACGATGATGATATAAAAGCAGCAGCTCGCGACAGAGATGTATGTAGAAGCACGGCTGAACGGACGAGATGTGTGTTAGAAGCAACGGCACGGACGAGTGTATGTAGAAGCAGGAGCTACGCGGTTGACGAGATGTATGTTAGAAGAGGAGCAACGGCGAGGATGTATTAAGAAGCAGGAGCAACTGGAAATATGAGATGTGTGTAGAAGCAGCTGCACGAATGGATGTATGTATAAGAAGCAGCAGCAGCAGCTCGGACGACATGTATGTAGAAGCAGGAGCAACACGGACGAGATGTATGTAGATGCAGCAGCACGGACGAGATGTATTTAGAAGCAGGAGCTCACGGACGAGAGTATGTTTAGAAGCAGCCCCAAATAAATAAAAGGGGGGGGCACACCCCCCCCCCGTTACGGACGAGATGTATTGTAGAAGCAGGGCACGGACGAGATTGTATGTAGAAGCAGGATCACAAACGTGATGTATGTAGAGAGAGCAGCCGGCACGGGACGAGGATGTGTGTAGAAGCGAGGAGCACGGGAGATGAGATGATATGTCAGAATGCAGCAGCACGGATTGAGATTGTATGTTAGAAGCAGCAGCACGGATGAGATGTATGTAGAAGCAGCAGCACGAATGAGATGTATGTAGAAGCAGCAGCACGGACGAGATGTATGTAGAAGCAGCAGCACGAATGAGATGTATGTAGAAGCAGGAGCACGGACGAGATGTATGTAGAAGCAGCAAGCAACGGTTGCGAGATGTAAGTAGAAGCAGGAGCACGAGCGAGATGTGTGTTAGAAGCAGGAGCTACGGACGAGATGTATGTAGAGTAGGAGCAGGACGAGGATGTATGTAGAAGCAGGAGCACACGAACGAGATGTATGTGTAGAAGGAGGGCACAGGACGATATGTATGTAGAAGTAGGAAGCACGGAATGAGATGTATGTAGAAGCAGGAGCACGACGAGGTGTATGTAGAAGCAGCAGCCACGGGCGAGATGTTTGTAGAAGCAGGGGCACGCACGAGATGTATGTAGAAGCAGGGAGCACGGTGAGATGTATGTAGAAGCAGGGGGCACGGACGCGGAGATGTATGTAGAAGCAGGGGCACGGACGAGATGTATGTAGAAGCAGCAGCACGGATGAGATGTATGTAGAAGCAGCAGCACGGACGAGATGTATGTAGAAGCAGCAGCACGGACGAGATGTATGTAGAAGCAGGAGCACGGATGAGATGTATGTAGAAGCAGCAGCACGGATGAGATGTATGTAGAAGCAGGAACACGGATGAGATGTGCGTAGAAGCAGCGGCACGGATGAGATGTATGTAGAAGCAGCGGCACGGACGAGATGTATGTAGAAGCAGCAGCACGGACGAGATGTATGTAGAAGCAGCAGCACGGACGAGATGTGTGTAGAAGCAGCAGCACGGACGAGATGTGTGTAGAAGCAGGAGCACGGATGAGATGTATGTAGAAGCAGTGGCACGGACGAGATGTATGTAGAAGCAGCAGCACGGACTAGATGTATGTAGAAGCAGCAGTACGAATGAGATGTATGTAGAAGCAGGAGCACGGACGAGATGTATGTAGAATCAGCAGCACGGACGAGATGTATGTAGAAGCAGCAGCACGGACGAGATGTATGTAGAAGCACGGACGAGATGTATGTAGAAGCAGGCAGCTACAGGTTGAGATGTATGTAGAAGCAAGTCAGCACGACGAGATGTATGTATAGAAGCAGGAGCAGGACGTGATGTATGTATTAGATGCAGCAGCACGGGACGAGAATTTGTATTGTAGAAGCAGCAGGCCACGGCGCGAGATGTATGTAGAAGCAGCAGCACGGACTCGATGTATGTAGAAGCAGCAGCACGGACTCAATGTATGTAGAAGCAGCATCACGAATGAGATGTATGTAGAAGCAGGAGCACGGACGAGATGTATGTAGAAGCAGCGGCACGGACGATATGTATGTAGAATGTGCTGTTCTCTTCAGTTATAGGTTTGTTATTCAACTGTTTATATTATTGCATCCTTTTCTCCATCCATTTCTTTATTATGTATTGTTGCCTGCGTTGCCATCAGCTGACCAGAATTTTACATCTGCTCCCCTCTGGTCTTTGTTCGTAAAGTTTTTCTCTTAGGGAGTGGTGTTTTTTTTTTAGGCTTTTTTGCTATGTCATTTCCTGTTAGTGTTTTTTTCATCTTTAATGTTGACTGGAAAGCACACATCTTTTGGGCTAGCAGAAGCATCAATTTCTGACCAGCAGACTGCACTTTGCAGCAAAACAGAAAACAGCAGCAGTGCCAGCAAAACAATTGAGCGAGCCTGCAGCAGCAGCAACAAACTGACCACCTAAGGTTTATACTACTACAGGGATATCTCAGTTCTGTATCAGTGATCATTGCTGTATCCAAGTTGAAATAAACCACATTCTTTTTTCATACCACTGTGTTACTATATCTACTAAGCTGAGCCTGCTTGGTACTGTCTCTGCTCAATTCTGGATTACGAAGGGTAGGAAAGTCTCCAGGTCACTATCATCCACCAGCCAGTTACACCTTATTTCGCCTCATGTGGGGACAGAACATAGAAGAAGCAGGAGATACGGCACGAG
This sequence comes from Phyllomedusa bahiana, assembly GCA_025379985.1. Lineage (NCBI taxonomy): Eukaryota > Metazoa > Chordata > Amphibia > Anura > Hylidae > Phyllomedusa > Phyllomedusa bahiana. The sequence continues at coordinate 83,734 of JAODAL010003948.1, read as the reverse complement.
ATGTATGTAGATAGACAGCCAGCACACGACAAGATGTATGTAGAAGCAGGAGCCGGACGGATGTATGTAGAAGCCGCGATCACAAACGAGAATGTATGTAGAAGCATGGAGCGACGGGACGAGATGTATGTGAAGCAGAAGGAGCACGGACGAGATGTATGTAGAAGCAGGAGCATGACGAGAATGTATGCGTAAAAGCAAGCAGCACGGTGTGAGATGTGTGTAGAAGCAGCAAGCACCGGACGAGATACGAGATGTATGTAAGACAGCAGCAAGCACGGACGAGATGTATGTAGAAGCAGCAGCACGGATGAGATGTATGTAGAAATAGCAGCACAGACGAGATGTATGTAGAAGCAGCAGCACAGACGAGATGTATGTAGAAGCAGCAGCACAGACGAGATGTATGTAGAAGCAGCAGCACAGACGAGATGTATGTAGAAGCAGCAGCATAGACGAGATGTATGTAGAAGCAGCAGCACAGAAGAGAGAGAGAGATCTCATGTGCAGTCCCATGTAAAAAATAGAAAGAGAAAACTCAGCAGTACCATGTAAGGTGTGCAGTCTTATATTGGCGGGCCCACGTAAATCTCATGTGGAGAGAGAGAGAGATCTCATGTGCAGTCCCATGTAAATCACAAAGAGAAAACACAGCACTCCCATGCAAGGTGTGCAGAATTACATCAGCGGACCCATGTAAATGTCGTGTGTAGTTCCACGTAAAACAGAAAGAGAAAACTAAGCAGTCTCATGTAAGATGTGCAGTCTTACATCGGCAGACCCACATAAATTTCATGTGCAGTCCCATATAAAACAGAGAGAAAACACAGCAGTCCCATGTAAGGGGTGCAGTCTTACATCAGCGGACCCACGTAAATCTCATGTACAGCCCCACATAAAACAACAAGGAGGGATAACAACAGCAAGTCCCATGTAAGTATGCGTCTTACATCGCGGACCCACGTAAATCTCATGTACAGCCCCAAATAAAAAAACTTTTGTGAGACAGATGCAAGGTCCCACGTAAACCACTTGTGATACAGATATTCATTCCCATGTAAACACAAACAGATAAAGCATATAGTTTTTTTCTACAGATCTGTAGAGGTCAGAGGTGTAAAAATCTGCAGGTTATATCACTGTGTGAAAGAGAGACAGAGAGAAAAAAATCACCCATCTTTACCAGAGTCCTGAATATCAAATCTCCATTCTAGTTACAAAGTGTGTAGAGAGAGCGAGAAATTTAGTTACTTAGCTTTTCGCTTCCAATGATTCCAATGAAAGCTGAGAACCTCTCCCTTCCCCCAGCTCACACAGAATGAATCCTCACGTGCACACTTTGGGGGCGTGTCTGCAGAGAGTGAAGATACCCCTGCTGGGAGGAGAAACACGCACCTCCATTTCACAAGCTCTGCTTGTCAACCAGCAGAAAACATTGTCAACTGCTGTTATGAGACAAACCCTTTAATGCCAAAGACAGTATTCTCTGAACCCTTCATATTCTGACGAACTTGGGTTTGTCAATTAATTAGATTAGAAGAAGGGGAGCAACATGCATGATTTTTGGCGCCCAGGTGCGTGCATTAGTAGCGTAGAATGCGCTTGAATCTATGAACCTGTTCTACTGTGGTATCATAGATTTAGTGCTTTCTAGCTACAAAGCGACAATTCTGGCTCAGGTAGACCACTTTTAAAGTGGTCTACCTGTTCCAGCAGCAATGCGCCTGTTTTTGCTGCACTAAAGTCATAAATATGTAGATTCATACGATTGTAGTGCGACACGTTTTTTGACTAAAAAGATGCCACACTTCTTGCACAGCCTCGTTCATACCGGTCACCCGAGGTGTCTACAGATCTTTTTTTTTTATTCAAACTCCTGCCAATAGTAATGTTTAAACTATCATAATTCTACAGTTTTCTTCACAGACTGTGAGCCTTTGAGAAAAGGGTTCTCTTTCCCTCTACACCCATGTATTGCACTTAGTTTTGTCTTCTGCTATGTACTTAAAGGGAACCACATTAAAATGCTATGTGATCTGCTGGTAGCTTGTTATGGGGGAGGAAGATCTGAGAAACAGATATTGTTCTGTGAGGAAAAATTAAGCAAAACTTGTATTTTATTCCTTTACATCCCAGCTCATTCTCGATTAAGGAGTCTGGTGGGCGGTCTTATCAGTGATTGACATTCTTTTTTGTGTGAGTGTGCATCATCAATGGACTCCCCAGCCCATAATAAGTAGGGATTTAAATGAAGAAACAAAAATAGTAACAAAGTAGATAAGGTTGGAAAAAGTCTCAGCTCCATCCCATAACCCTATAGAGTGAATTCAGAGGCAGGCAAAGCCCCCTATGAGGTGAATGCCAAATGTCCCAAACAAGAGGAAAATTTCCATCAATCAGAATAATCCCTGAATCAACATCCTATTTCCAGAATTTACTAACCATAATCTGTAATATATTTTTCAAGAAAGGCATCTAAATCCTTCCTGAATTTGGTCAATAACTCCACCATCACAACCTCTTGTAGTAGTGAGTCCCATAGTCTCAGCACTCTTACAGTAGAGAATCCTCATCTGTGATGGTGAAACCTTTTTCCCTTTAGACAAAGAGGATGCCAACTTGTTGTTTTTTTAAGCCTAGTTGTAAAAAGATCATACAAGAGATCTCTGTACTGTCCTTTCACATATTTGTACATGTAAATCACATCGCCCATAAGCCAACTTTTTTCCAAGATAAATAACCTCGAGTTTGATAGCTTGGTTCTGCAAACCCTCCATTCCCTTAAAGGGGTTGTCTCACTATCAATTTGTCAGTCCTCAGTCCTGTTTTCTTGGTTTCACTTTTTAATTTAGAGGCATGTTTACTGGCTTCGCCTGGGTATTACAGACCTGCAGTGATGAGCTGCTGAGGACACTTGGTCTGTAGCTATAGCGACCAGCACTTTCAGCCTATCAGGAGAGAGAGAGCAGGTCTGTAGCTATAGTGACCTGAGGAGCTGATGCAGCCCATACAAGAGGGGATATCTAGGAATAGATAGGACACTGTTAATAGACACATATTGCAAAGTTTTGCAAGATCTTTAACATAAAAATCAGTCCTTGGTTCCTATGTGGAGCATGTATGCCTCTTTTAATGCAACCCATTTTTTAATTTGCCTTGGCAGTAGCTGCCTGGCATTGGTCACTGAATTTAAGACCAATAACCCTAACTCTTTTTCGACAGTAGTTTTACTCAGTATCAGACTATTTATTATATAATTGGACTTATTTTTTCCTATGTGCATGACCTTGCATTTATTCGTATTAAACTTCATTTTTAATTTCTCCACCCAAAGCCACCGACTTCCCTAAATACCTCGGTAATATAGTTTTATCTGTTATTCTATTACCTTAGAGTTTTGTTTCATCAGCAAATAAGTCTTCTACCAGGTCATTTATAAAAATATTGAAAAGAAGAGGACCAAATATTGACCCTTGTGGTACTTCCTCTAGCAACTGTGACCCAATCAGAGTATGTTCATTTATAACAACCCTCTGTTTCCAATCAGAGAACAAATTATGAACCCCTTTATTAATATTTTTTCCGCCATTTCCATCATTCTCAATTTTTACACCAATCTTTTATGCAGTACACTATCAAATGCCTTTGAGAAGTCCAGATGCACAACATCCACAGCCTTACCCAGGGCAAGCCTGAAACTTACCTCCTTGTAGAAACTAATCAGATTAGTTTGACAGGACCTGCTCTTCATACAGCCGGACTGGTCCTGTGTTATAAGGCGAGTATCTCTTAGGCTATGTCTACACACCACTAGATTTTCAGCAGAAGCCACCGGCCACCCAGTGGAAGATAACACATGTTCGGGAATCCGAAATCTGACCGCATTTTTTGCGCAAAAAACATGGTGCGGTAAAGTTAAAATACTGTCGGATTTTTGAAGGTATTAGAACATAGCTGTGTAGACATAGCCTTAGAAATGCTTCAAATATTTTACACACAATGGAAGGTAAGCTTTCCGGCCTATAGTTTCTGGGCTCATTTTTTGACCCCTTTTTGAACATTGGTGTCACGTTTCCTAACGCATGTGGTTAGAAATGCCAGGTATAGTGGATCCTTTGGGCCACCGCGAGCGTAGATGGTTTAACTCGAGGTGGTAGCGCAAGTGCAGGACATGGACACTGGTAACATGGACAGGTCACAGCTGGTGTAGCCGAAGACAAGTAGCAGAGTCCCAGGCAGATGACGGACTTGATGCAGCAACGAATAACAGGTAATAGCAGACTGGCACAATGCCAGGAACAGCAGGGATCAGGTGCACTGGATAGAGCAGGGCTAACACAGGTATACAGGTGACTCAAGGGTTAGGTCAGCAAGAGCACAGCAAACAGTTGTCAGGCTTCTAGGATGAACACCAACGAACTGACCAGGAACAAGAGCCGGAAGTTCCTTATATACAAACAGGGTCACAGGTTAATTGGAAGGTAATTGAGTACTGTCTCTTTAAATACTTGAGCACTGCCGCATGCCGGAGAGGACTAGTGTGAACTGGAGCAGGAACGTGGACTGGTTATACGCCGCCTAAGCAGGGACAGGACTTGGGACAGGTGAGTAAAGCGCAGGGGCATCTGAAAACACTGCAGCAGCGGCCGAGACACGATAATGCCCGCAGCTCAGCACAGGACGGCATGTACCGTAACAATTGGCACCACACTGGTCTTGACCAGTCCTGTGGACCATACCTTGTCATTATAGAATCCACAAATATTTTAAACAAAGGTTTGACTATTATGGTGCAAAGTTCCTGTAGGGTGAATGCCATTTGGACCTGCTGACTTGTTGATTTTAATGTAAGGCGACGCTGCACTTTCTGCACATTCAATGAGAATTTACTTTAAAAATACAAATTCTACTTTCCCCACAAAACTATATATAATCTCCTCGGCTTTTTCCGCTCTATAACATGTAACCAGCAGATCTGATCTAAATTTTACAGGTTCCCTTTATCCGGTTGTATCCATTTCAGCACTGAGCTCCAGTCCCAGGGCAGCTAATGATCATCAGCAAGTGACCCTGCAGCCAGTCACAGGCCTCAGAAGTCAGGTGTTGTTCGAACAGGAAGAGATCACGGACACCTGTGAAAGTCGGCACGGTCACGTGAACACGACATCACCTCCCGGGAGCAGCGGAACTGGAGGTCAGCACTGAAACAGTGTAAAATGCTCTAGATTGAACAAACCTTTAACCCCTGCAAGTCAGTTATAATTGGCTCTTTGTTTTTTCCTCCCTGCTTTCCAAGAGCCATAACTTTTTTATTTTTCCATCGAGAGCATATAAGGGCATACTTGTGCCGTGTTTGAGGGAGTTTTGTTTTTATGCCATCCAGTTTTGGGCACCATTTCACAGAAAAGACATTGTAGAGCTTGAACAGGTACAAAGGCAGGTAACAAAAATAATAAAAGGACTGGGTGGACTGCAAAACCTAGAAAGATTAGCAAGATTGGGGTTATTTGGTTTAGAGAAAAGATGGTTTCGGGGGGACATAATAAATATGTTTAAATATATCAAAAGTCAATATAGAGATCTCTCCCAAGATTTATTTATACCCAGGATTGTATCTCGAACAAGGGGGCATCCTCTACGTCGGGAGGCATGAAGTTTCGACCTCAACATAGAGAGGGAGTCTTCTCTGTCAGTGCAGTGAGACTGTGGAACTCTCTGCCAGAGGAACTAGTCACAATGAATTCACTAACAAAAGGATTCAAAAAGGGCCTGGATGCATTTTTAGAGTATATATAACTAGGATTCTGGAGAGGGGTCATTGATGCAGGAATTTATTCTGATTTCCAGATTGGAGTCCGGAAGGAATTTTTTCCTTAAAATTAGGACAATTGGCTTCTACCTCATGGGGGTTTTGCCTTCCCCTGGATCAACACTGTAGCACAATAGGCTGAACTGGATGGACGTCTGTCTTTTTCCGGCCTTACAAACTATGTAACTATGTAACTCTTTAGTATATACAATATGTTATATGTATTCTGTATATGGCAATACCAATTATATGTAACTTTTTTTTTTCTTCATAAAATTGCAAAAGAGGTTGTCTTTTAATTTATTTCTTTTGTATACTTACACATATTTTTTTCACATTATCATTTAGTCCCCCAAGAGCTTGTCCTCACGGCAAAGGTTATTTTTCTGTTTTTCAGATGGTTTGCAGTTTTACAAACCGTCTGAAAATCAACAAGCAAAGCTCCCTCATAGACTTCAATGGAAAATCCGCGCAGCAGTCCCCACTGCACTGATTCTCCACCACAAACGTTTTTTTACACCGCTGGCGGTCCAAAAAACTTACAACATTTTCATTCTTCCGCCTGAACATGAACCTGTGGGTGCTAAGGGGGAGGGTTTGAATCCGAAAAACCCAAAAAAACACCCCCCTGCATGCCAAAAAAAAAAAAACCCGGGCGGGATTTCCGACGTATTTGTTTTACCATGTAAATGCCCCCTTTTGGGATTTTGTACTAGGGGGCTCTCGCCTGTAACACCTCTGCATGTATAACAAAAGCAAAGGGGGGTACCCAAAATTTGGGGTTCTATTCTTCCGCCTGGGGCTGGAAGTATTGGACCTTATCTGACACTTGGAAGTCTTCATAAGACTTCCAGCTACTATGGTAACTGATCATCACCCCACAATTGCTGGAGTGTCTAAATGGTTAAACATCAGGGATTGGAGCCAGCACCTACCTCCTGCTAAGCCCACTACATTGGAACTTGCCGACAATAGTACAAGTATATCTATTGTCGATAAGGGGTTAAAATGAATAAAAATCAAATGAAAGTAATTTGGGATTAAAAACCCATCCAATTTTATTTTTAGGTCTATGGTAATTTCTTGGGCTGTTTATTTAAAAATTTTTTTTTTCTATAATTTTTAAAATTTCTTGCTCTGCCAGTAATTTGAAGTCACTAATCATAAATGCTCCTATACTTAGAAAATGATTCACAAGAAATTCATACCCACAAACAAGGGCATTATTTAAAAACATCTCATAAATTTTGGGAAATTTTTTACCAAAAAACTTCCATTAGGAAAAAAAAACGTTAATAAACTGAATAATAATCCTTGCTTTCTGGCAACGTCATAGAATTTATTAAATTTTCACCCTACCCCCACACTTTCCCACTTTTGGGACCTATAAGTTATCTGATCAGCAAATTAAAAATTAGAATAAGCGCCCCGGGTTAGAAGGGGGAGGGGACTGTAAGTTTGTTCTTAAGCTGAATTTGTATGAAAGCTGGAACAGGTACTAGTACATTTATGAATTTGTTTTAGTTTGGAATAGTGCAGGGAAGGATTTCTAGATTTGTTTTCCTGTTTGTGCCGCTGCATAGAAGATTTAACCTCACTTTCTGTCACTCATGTGGCATGCTGGCACTTGTAGTTCCCTGCACTGGGAGTGAACAGGGAAATGCAATGCCACATCCACACTACCAATTAAAACATGTACTAATCAGCATCCATACAATGAGTACTTGTGCCAGCGTGCCACACATGGGTATGGGTGCTGATACAGTGCAGCACTGTATTTTACATTGGAGACTGCCAGGTACGGGAGACTGGGAGCAGTAAGAACAGACTTGCCAACAGCATAAGACCGGAGCGATGTGAGAGAGAGCTGTTTTGCCGACTGAAGACAGAGTTTCCCAGTGCAAGGCAGGTGAGTGGGAAGAAGGTAAAAAGGAGCTGTTGTGCTTTGTTGGCCAGAAGACGCAGTGGGCAGAGGAAGGCTTGCAATGTTCTGGCATTATTATTGGGTGTGACGCTGAGCAATGTCCCTTAAGTCTCCATTTGTAACTAGGAGGCAGGTGGAAGTCGGAACATTGTAAGTCGGGGACTACCAGTAGTAACTTCTTTACTGAACCAGTGTGAACATTGACAATGATTAGAGTAGTAAAGGTCATTTTCAGCACAAATATCTGCTCTCAACTATCGAAACCATAGACAAAGTGAACATATTAAAGGGAATACATGCTGTAGTGTCCATAGAGTGATTTGTCCTCTACTGAAAAATGCTACCATGATCATCAATGACTTTCCAGATCGAAAGGCTAACACTGAGGAGCAGGGCTTACAGTCAACTTTGAAATAGGGCTCCACCCTGGCACAGGCCCATACCATGTTGATGCTGCAAACAAGGACTGACGTGGTTCGAAACATGTAACCATGGTGTATAACTCACATTTAAATGGATTGGTTTAAACAAATGAAAACAAAGAAGTGATTTTATTTCATGTATCCTTAATATGTATGAGTTGTTCGATGTTGGAAGCCGATTTGCTGCTGGGTTTACATGGCGTAATTGCCGCTGGCGCAAGCCCCGTGGGGGATTTGGGATTCGCCGAGCGGGAGGAGAGACGGGAATCCATAAATTCTCTAGAGGAACTATGGATTACCGTAATGCCTGGCACGGATTTCAGCCGTATTGGAGCGCAGTACGGCGCACAGTACGGCTGAAATCCTCACGCAAGAAGTAACCACCACCTCTGTATACCCTAATGCATTGTATTACAATGAATAAGACTGTAAAAATGATCACGCCCCCTAGTGGTGAAGCACCTTAGGGGACTCAAAGTTAAAGTAAAAAAAAATGTTTTACAGTGTTAAAAAAAAATAAAAGTTCAAATCACCCCCCTTTTGCCATTTTACAAATAAAATAATAAAAAAGTTACAATTATTTGGTATAACATCATTTATCCCGACGCGAACACTGCAGAAGAAAAAAAAAATCCAAAATCCAAAATTGGGGTTTTTTGGGTCAATCAAAAAGGTCCATGCATCCAAACTGTAGCAAAAAATTTACCCCTAAGCCCACAAGAAATGCCACCTCACTCAAGTCATAGGTGTTATTACAAAAAAGTTATCGGTCACAGAAAATGGCGCAGCCGAGCAAATTTAAAAAATAGAAGACGTTTGGAATTTTTTTACAGTACCAAAATAGAAACCCTACATGATTGGTATTGCTGGGTGCGTATCAACCTGTAGAATACAGATAATACATCATTGAACGCGCTCCTTAACAAAGCTAAATAAAAAGCAGTGTATTTGTTAATAGTCTTAATTTCCCTTTCACTACATGTTGTAAGAATCATTGTAGTGAAAAAAAACCTTTAAGCGCCAACCATTTTTTGAGGCCTTCCAGGGCTTTCTCCTGTTACCATATGGGCCAGTTCAAGCCTGGGCCCTAATAACAAAAAAATTGGCTTTAAAGAGTCTGGGCACACTGCAGAATCTTCTGGTGGGCCAGACCTGGGGCCCTTAATAGTCCACACAATAATATTATATTGCTTAAGGAATAGAAATTACAAATACACCAATACAAATGTGTAGGCAACCTTGAGAGAACCTTAAAAATAATGCAGCGCTGTGCACATTTGTCTGGCAATTCATTTTCAGGCTATAGCAAATATTCATAACTAAAGTACCCTTCACCATCCCTTAGCCAAATATAACAAAATTCCGACCACCACACTACACACAAACCTAATGCTTCAAAACCAAACTGAAAAATGATAATAAAAATCTGTCCCAACGCGTTTCTCCTACAGATATCGCAGGTTCATCAGGGAATAGTAACCCATTAATAGTTGTTTAATAGTCAGATAATACAACATACAGGCACCCTGATACAGTGCCAAAGAGTCAATGTTTCCACACAACCGCATCTGCGCACAAACAGGGACGGTGCCCAATAACCTTATACTCCCCAACGGGCAATAATGTTAAAGAGTAGATAGTTTAAAATCCCTTAGGGCTAGTTTCCCCAAACCCAAAATGATGAGTAAGCATATCGAAAGAGACCCTCCATGATATGAATTAACTGATAATCACAACCAATAAATAGTAATAGGGGAATAGCTCACTTCCCTTCCAAATGTCCTTGGAATGTGGCCCCTGAATTTATGTCCAGAGAGAATGTCCCCTTTTTTTTGGGCTGGACTGGGGCCAGGCGTTTTTTAACCCACAGCCCAGCCCCCCCCAACGGGGGAAAACACCCCTCTTGGGGGCCCATCAACGGGGGCCACATTCCGGGGACTTTTGGAAAAGGGAAGTGACCCCTATCTCCTTTTACAAATTTTTTGGGGTTTTATCGTTAATTCATATCAGGGGTTCCCTTGATATGTTTACCATCAAATTGTTTGGGGACTACCCCAAAGGGATTTTTAACTACTATTTTCTTTAACTTTTTTTATTTGGCCCGTTGGAGTAAAAGGGTTATCGGGCCCCCGCCCCTGTTTGTCCCCGATGCGGTTAGTGAGGCAAAATTGAATCTTGGCACGTATCGGGGTTTTCCCCCTGTATTTCGTATTAACTGACCAAAAAATCCAATTTAAGGGGTTCCCTTTCCCTTTTAAACCCTGGATATCGTAGGAGAAACGCGTTGGGACAAAATTTTTTTATTATCATTTTTCATTTTGGGTTTTGAACATTGGGGGTTTGTGTTTGTTTTGGGGTTTGGGGTTTTTTTTTTAAATTTTTGGGCTAAGGGGGGGGTGTAGGGAATTTTATTTGGGCCCATCCTAAGGGGGGTTTCCCCCTTTTTTTGGGGGCGATGTCCCAAACTTTTGAGGTAGTTTAAGTTTTTTGAGGTAAAATAGGGTGTGCATTGTTTTGCCTTTTAATCGTATTTAAAAAATTTAAAATTATTTTTTAAAACCCGTTTTTGGGTATTTTTAACCCCCAAATTGGGTTTGGTTTTTTGGGGAGTTTTTAAATTTGTATTTTTTGGTAAAATTCGGGGAAATTTGAATCGTTTTGGATCTCCTTCCCTTTAAACCATTGGAAAGACGGGTGGGGTTTTTTTGGTAAAGCAAATATTCCAAACAATAAATAGACAACTTTTTCTGATCTCCCCAATTTTTTTAAGTTTTAAAACCCAAAACTTTTCCCATAGTAAAAAAAGGGTATTTTTTAAGGGTACAAATGTTTTTGTTTCCCGGGTAGGGGGACACTTGCTCTCAAGGTCCCTTTTAAAAATAAAAGAAAATAGAGAAAAACCCAGCTCCCCAACCCCAAATTCACCCGGTTTAAAGGGCCTGCACCCAGAGTTTAAAATTCAGGTCCATAACAAAAAAAAATTCCCCAGAAACCCCCGGATAAATTAAAACAGATCCCTTTTAAATTCACGGACTTTACCTATATTAAAACAGGGGTGACTCGAAACAAAAAAAAAAAGGGTTGAAAAGCACGCTTTTCGAGTAAATTTGGCCTTTTAGTCAAGCATAAAAGAATAAAACCACACAAAAAGCCCCCTTAAAAACACTTTAATTTAAAAATTTAAAAAAATTTCTGTTTAACCCGGGAAACGCCAGTGTAGCTTCCCGGTCCCAAATGAGGGAAAAGGAAAGACCGCCCCGACAACCCCACCCACACGGGAGGGGCAAAACCCCGGGGCCTCAACAGAGGGGGGACAGGTACGTACGCATCAACATGGTGGGAAGGCATAGAGCGCATCACCAAGCAAACTCCCCGGGTTTTAGAACTCAACAAAATGGAAACCACACTTCAAACAGATTAAAACATGTTCCACAAAAACACAAAAGAAGAAAAAAAATTTTTATAATAACAAATATACAATTAATAAAAATTTCCCTAACGATTGAAACAAATATGTTCAAAAAAGCAAAGAAAACATAACAAAAAAAAAACACTTAAAAAATGGAATAAATCTCATTGCGTGCTTTTTAAACCCTTTGGAAACACTGATTTTAAGGAAAGTTTCAAAAGGCCCCCTCGGCTTTAAACTTGTAAATCAAAATTCCCTCCCCCCTTTTCCCCATGGGGGACTTTTTCCTATTGCAAAAGTTTCAAAACCCTTGAATACTAAAAACATGAAACTTAAATGAAGTGCCGCATCCCCTGAAAAATTTCGTCCCGCGGGGTTTTTTTAATATTATTTTAATTTTCCAAAATTCTTTTTTTTAAATTTTCCCGAGGTATACCCCACTTTAATTAAGTTTGCTGTTTTGCATTAATAATAAAAATCACAGATGTAAAAATTGCAATTTAAATATTGTTTTTATGGGAACTGTTTTCCCCCGGGAACCAAATTTTTTGGGTTTTTTTGCTTTTTAAACAAGTTTTTAAAAAGGGATGACCCCCACACCTGAAGAAACCTTTTTGGGGAAAAGCCAGGGGGGTAGAAGAGGGTTTGAGAAAATAAATTTTATATAACCAATGAGATCCCAAAAATATTTTTTGGGCCCTTCTAGCAACCACCCGACGGGCCCATTTTTAGGAGGGTTTGCTAAAAAGGTCATCTTGTTTCAATATGGGCAAATATTTAGCGATTAAATTTTTGATAGTATCAAAATGTATACTATAGTCAAGAACAAGTGTGGGAATATCGCTTTTGTTGGGTTCTCAACTTGATTTTTTAGGGGACAATAATTCAGACCATAGAATATCCCTTACTTTAATTAAAGCCCTGTCCAAAACCCAATTAGGATAACCTCTAGCTTTTAAACGTGTACAAATATTATGGGACTCAATGGAATAATCTTCATCAGTTGTACAATTACGTTTAGCGCGTATTAACTCACCAATGGGTATAGACAACTTGGTGTGCCTGGGATGATTGCTTTTGAAGTGTAGAATAGTGTTTCCAGCAATTTGTTTTCTGAAGGTTTTACCGTAGTAACAATGGGAGAATTGGGAACCCCTAATAACGTGAGATCTAGAAAAGAAATTTGATCAGTTTTAAACATAGATGTAAAGGATAAGTTTAGGGGATTGTTATTAATGTATGCGATGAAGAGTGGTATGGCAGACACAGGACCCAGCCACACTAGTAGCAGGTCATCAATGTATCTGCCATACCACTCGACAACACACACAAAAGGATTATCAGTGGTATAAATATACATTGATTCCCACCAGGAGAGAACAAGATTTGCCAAAGATGGGGAAAATTTTGCGCCTATAGAGACGCCTTGTAGTTGTAAGAAAAACTGCCCATCAAACAAGAAAAAATTATGTTGCATTAAAAAAGATGTCACTGATTTAATAAATCTTTTTTCATCATCAGTATATGAACTGTAATTGTCTAAATGAAAATCTAAGGCAAAAATTGCTACCTCCAGGGGAATACTTGTATATAAAGATTCGACATCACAACTAAGCCATGTGTAGTGTGAATGCCATATCTTGTTAGAAAAATTAGATAGAACATCTTTTGAATCTTGAAGGCAACCAGGCACCCTACTCACTAAAGGTTGGAGACGTGTATCAAGCCATTGACAAAGATGCTCGCATAGCGAACCCATCCCTGATACAATAGGACGCATGGGCGGTAAGTCCAATTTTTTGTGGACTTTTGGCAGTCCATACAAAAGGGGCACAGTAGAGTCTGAACTTAAGATATATTCCGATTCTCTTTTGGAAAGGATGTGTAGTAATACACCATCCTCCACTAGAGAAATAAGTTTTGACCTAAATTTAACAGTAGGATTATTTGATAATTTACAATAAGTGGTAGAATCGGACAATAATACCATCATTTGATGATAATAGTCAATTTTGTTCATCACTACTACTGAGCCACCCTTGTCAGCCATTTTAAAGATGACATTCTCCATTTGACGTATTTCATCAAAGGCTTTGCGTTGTTTATACAACAAATTGGAATTCACATTAGCATTATCCATCTGAGTAACTATTTGTTTTAAATCATGCTCGATAAGAGATTGGAAAGTATCCATACAATAACTCCTAGCATTAATTGGATAAAAGGCAGAATTTTTCACATGGAATGGTTTGGGCTGTGATACTGGTCGTTCCTGTGACGAATTTAAATCTTGTAAATTAATTAAAGCAAGTTGTTCATCAAATGTAAATCCAGAAAAATCATTTACAGAGTCCATATTATTTGCACAGGACTGAGCAGAATCAGAGGCCAAACCCCAAAAATGTCATTTAACAGTTAGATTTCGTATAAAGTGATTGAGACTTTTGAGTGTAGAGAACATGTCCAAAGGTTTATGGACAACAAAGTTGAAACCCACTTTTAGAAAGTCCTCCTGATCGGAGCTAAGACTTTGGTCAGATAAATTCAAAACATCTATATTTTGGATGCTTTCCCCTTCTTGGGTCTGGTATTGCGTTTTTGATTTTCCATGATGTTTGCGTCCTCCCCTCCTGATGCGTTTTTTGTGCAGTTTTTTGGAAGTACTACTGGACCATCGGACTCAGCATGCTTGTGATGAGAAGCAATACTTGTTTCATCAGGTTCTTCATTATCATTATCATCCGAATCATATGGATTAACAGAAGAGTCTGAGCTGAAACTGACCCTTTTGGAAGGTTCAAAGCTTCTATTTGGATGCCAAAATCTCCGTTTCAGGATGGATCTAGGGGTACTTGAAGCATGATTTTTTTGATTGCCAATTATATACACAGTTATTATAATAGTCATTAGTGTCGTGCTGAAATTTTCGTTTTTTAGTTGCCATAATAGTTGTTTCCATTGTTGCAATGTTGGTATTGATTTTGTCATACAGTTGCATATATTCTGAAAGATCAGCATATTCAGTCAGTTTTGTTTCAATGTCCTGTATTTGTTTGACAATTTATACAGCTTTTTTGGTTCCTCTTCTATGATTAACTGCAGTTGGATAAAGTCTCATTCCATTTTCGAAGAAAGTCCTCTGAATAAATTAGAGTGGGCATTTTTCTTAATCTTAAGCCCCGTGGCACCATATTTTTTTGAATATATTGTTTTAGGGTGGTGAGATCCCACCAAACTCGAACTTCTTGAGACAGGGCTTTTTCCAACTCTTTCAGTTTGGTTCGGCATTCCAAACTTTGCTGACTCACAGATTCCTGCAAATCAAACACCTGTGCTATTTTATCTTCTCTATTGGAGCGTGAGGAAGCAGCCATGATGTATAGATGGAGGACTTAAATATATCATAAAAAATAATAGTATCACCATGTATATCCACAGGATAATAATAGGTATGCAGAGCTGTATGCAAATAGTTCAAAAACGGATGGTGTGCACGGCAACAGGAAATGCATAGAAGATAATAGAGAATATCCAGCTCACCAACTCCATTCACCGGGCTGCATGGCTACACTCCAGAGTGTAGATTCAGTCCATGAACGACAAAAATTGCCAGCAGCTCCGGATAAATTAAAACAGATGCATTTATTCATGCACGTACCGTATATTAAAACATGGTGACTCGTATCATAAAAACATAGCAGGTGAAGAGCTGACGCGTTTCGAGTCACTTGGACTTTTAGTCATAGCATAAAAGAATATACCACACATAAGACCTTATATACACATGAATGTAAATGAATTAATGCTGCTTACCTGGACGCCAGTGTTGCTTCCGGTGCCGAGTGAGGGTACCAAACTGGTAGCAATAAAAATTACACCTCAGCCCACAAGAAATGCCTCCTCACTCACGTGCATAGGTGTTAGTACAAAAAAGTTATTGGTCCCAGAAAATGGCGCAGCCGAGCAAATTTAAAAAATAGAAGACGTTTGGAATTTTTTTACAGTACCAAAATAGAAACCCTACATGTTTGGTATTGCTGGATGCGTATCAACCTGTAGAATACAGATAACACATCATTGAACGCGCTCCTTAACAAAGCTAAATAAAAAGCAGTGTATTTGTTAATAGTCTTAATTTCCCTTTGCCAACATGTTGTAAGAATCATTGTAGTGAAAAAAAAACCTTTAAGCGCCAACCATTTTTAGAGGCTTTCCGGGGGTTTCTCCTGTTACCCCATGGGCCAGTTCAAGCCTGGACCCTAATAGCAAAAAAATTGGCTTTAAAGTCAGCTCCAGATAGGGTTGTCTTCTGCTGGACTTTTGGATCTTATTATTGAGTCAGAGACTGGGAACACTGCAGAATCTTCTGGTGGGCCAGACCTGGGGCCCTTAATAGTCCACACAATAATATTATATTGCTTTAAGGAGATAGTAATACAAATACTACCATACAAATGTGTAGGCAACCTTGAGAGAACCTTAAAAATAATGCAGCGCTGGGCACATTTGTCAGGCCCTTCATTTTCAGGCTAGAGCAACTATTCCTACAATAAATAGACAACTATTTCTGATCATCTCCACGTTAAGTTTTGAAACCAGAGCTCTTCCATAGTAAATACATGTATTGTTTAGGTACAAATGTTTTGTGTTCCTGGTAGGTGACACTTGCTCTCAGAGGTACATTTAACAATATACAGCAGCTGAGATCCAATGTTTGTCATAGCTGTGTCAGCAATGTTCCACATGACTAAGCCTTGTTCAAACCTTCATCCAGGTGACAACAGGTATATTCCATCTACAGGTAAGGGAGAAGACACAAACATGACTGATGTGTTAGAGGCTGCTCTAGTTAAACACTGATACTGAAATTAGGATTAACCTCTTCAGGTTGTAGCTATTTTCGTATTTTTGGTTTTCATTTATCCCTTCCTCTTTCCAAGAGCCATAATATTTTTCTGTCTGCATAGTCATACGAGAGCTTGTTTTCTTTTGTGGGACGACATGTACTTTTATTGGTTCTTTTAGCCATAACACATAATGTACAGGGATCCCCAGACAAAAAAATCTATGGGGAGTGGAACATAAAAAAAATACAATTGCATAATTTTTGAGCGGGTTACTTTTTATAGAGTTCACTCTTTGGTAGAAATGATGTTATCTGTATTCTGTAGGTTGATACGATTCCAGTGATACCAATTTTGTAGTTTGTGTTATGTTTCAGTACTTTTTTTTTTTTTTTTTTTTTTAAAAAGAGTTTTTCTATTTTTAACATTTTTGCTGAGATGCCATTTTTTGCAACCAATCATTTTTTTTGTTTTTTTTAAACTAGGGGCCGAGGAGGGTTTTCTTTATTTTGGCGAAATGAAATTTTTTATTGGAACCATTCGGGGACCCTTAGATACTTTTTTTCCAAAATTATTTTGGGACATGAAGTCACCAAAAAGCCACTCTTTTGGCATGAAGAATTATTTTTCTTCTTCGTTAGCATACGATAAAAATTTTTATATTTGAATAGCTCAGGAAGGGAAGATCTCTTTAGGGAGAGCACCGAACGAACGGCTTGTAGAGATTTTGTTTGCCTTATTCCCCTCATACTTAGCTTGCATATAACAATGCAATATGGAGAAGGAGCCTAAAATAGAGCCCACAGCGCCCTTCTTTTGTGTAACAAATATTCCTACAATAATAGCTTTTGACCCACGAAGTCTTGAAACAAGCTCCCATGTAAACATGTAGCCGGGCCAGTATCTTTTCTGGTATACTCTTGCCTCTAGAGGACAAAAATCCAGAAATCCAGCGTTGTCTACTGTAGCAATGTTCAGATACTCCCTTGTTAAAAAAAACCTTATTGCTTTCTCAATCGGTGGGGTACAAAAAGCTGAATTAGAGGATCTTGTTACAACCAACTGAATAGTTACGCCTTGGGCTTTCTCAGCCCCTTTCCTTTTAAGGCCATATGATTTTGCAGATAGTCTACGAGATTTTTTTGTGGCCGAAAAGGCAAACAAAAATGTAAAAGGCCGATCTATGGGGAGTGTCTTAAAAAAATCTTGCATTTCTTTGAGCTACTTTAGAGTTCCACACTTGCCAAAAGTGTATCTTTTTTTAGTTGCACCTGACCAAGAGGGACACAAAAATTCTCGAAACATTTGCTGAGAGATGAACAATACTGGCTTGGCTAAAAAATTTTTTGGCTTTCTTCTATGACATCTGGGTCCAAAATCAAATTTGGGAAATTGTATAAAACCAAAAGCACTTTTGGCATGAAGAATTACTCCCCTCTTTACCATAATAACATTGTGATATATTTGAATAGATCAGACTTACAAGTGTGGCGATACCAATTATGTGTAACTTTATTTTTACATTTTTTTGTAAAATGGCAAAACGTAACCCCCCCGCAAACACCGTTCATGCTATAAAATTAAAAACACTACACTGACGTCTTTGTGTCACCACTTCCCTGTCTCCACAAGTCTCCGTACTCCCGGCCTACAGTGATGACATGCTGACTAAGGTTTGGTCAAGTAAGTATAGTGCTTCATTTTTTAACCCCTTAGCAGCATATGACGTATAAGTAATTATTCAGCAGTAAAAGAGTATAGAGTGGACGCACCCGCTGAGCCTGCTGCACACGCAGCACATAAGGGTTGTTAATTAATCTCATTTTAAGCCATTAGATGCAGCGGTAAACATGTCCACAACATCTAAGGAATAAAGGAACATGTTTGGTTGCCTGATCAGCCCTTCTGCAACAAGATTGATGGGTACTGACCAGTTGTTGTGGTAGCTAGGGGACTTTATGGCTGCAATCTACTTACTTAATAGATTGTAAGCTCTTATGAGTAGGGCCCTCTCACCTTGTGTCTCATCTGTAAGTAGCTTTTCATTGTGCAAAGTTTGTCTTTTTGTATGTACCTACACCCCCCAAATTGTAAAGTGCTGCGGAATATGTTGGCACTATATAAATAAAGGTTATTTTCATTACTCCTATTACACCCTGACATAGGCAGAGCACAATAGGAGAGCCATGTTTGTATGTTATTCTGCAATATGTTATTATTATTGCAGAACGGTATACAAGTAATCAAATATACAAATGTAGAAAAAAACGTTTTAAAAATAAAGAAAAAATTTACAAAATATTAGAGCTTAACTTATACTATATCTGGTTAGTTTGTGGTTAAAAAGCCCATTGTAGATTGTAAATTTGGGCTGCTGCTTCTACTAGATATGCCTCTGACACACTGTAGACCAAATTTTGCATTCCATATGGAACCATT
This sequence comes from Phyllomedusa bahiana, assembly GCA_025379985.1. Taxonomy (NCBI): domain Eukaryota; kingdom Metazoa; phylum Chordata; class Amphibia; order Anura; family Hylidae; genus Phyllomedusa; species Phyllomedusa bahiana. Next base: position 64,887 of record JAODAL010003948.1, on the reverse strand, counting down.
TGGATTTGCAGATCGTACTATTGATCCAGAGGGAAATCCAGATCAAAATCTGGATTTATCGCTGCAAAACAAATTTGTGCAGTTTCCACAGCAGGAATTGACATGCTGAAAATTTAAGCCTAAATTCCAAAAACTGTGGCCACCAGTGACCATACAAGTTTGGCCGAGGAACAGTGATGTCACTGAGAAACTCATGCAGACAATGACAGCCTTGGTATTTTCTGCATATGGTTGCTCCAGACTTGAAATCTACACTATGGCTTAGTTTCCACATGACAATTTTTCAGTGTATGTGGATGAGATTTTTAAAACTTCCTCATTTTCCCTGATCATGTATTACATTGCATTTTTCCATACACAAATCCCCACAGAAATTCTGCAATAATGTTGTCCCATATGCATTGACCCTAACCACTTTAACTGATTAAATATCAAGGTTTGATTTACACAACAGTTACCAGAAGCTTCATTAATATATTGAGTTACAGCAAATGATCAGGTATACAACACCTGTGATAGTGATATGATGGAGCATGTGAATAACAAAATTGGATGAATATGTTAGTGAAATGGTCAGTGGGTACTGACATTATGGACCCTGTTGTAATGGACCAGAGCGGGGCAGTGGAGAGAATGAGAGGAGTCCAATCACACCTCTCATGCCCCGGGAACCAAAACACTTAAAAGGTTGGGGTACCTGCCATTTGGAATAGATAGCAGTACTCTTACCCCCAGGGGTGCACTCCATTATGGTGGTGGTCCTGCTGTATGGATGTTGCGGTGTTGTAGGGAGGCACCCATTATGTTGGTGTAGGTGAAGCAGGAGGCTGATGAAGGTTGGCAACAAGCATCACTTGATCCTTTTTATTTATTGGCAAGATGTACAACATGGCATCTCTCTTTCCAGTACATTTCCCACATCTGTGTTGCAGCTAGCAGCCATAGGTTCCCTTCTAAAGCGGTCCTTTATTTGGATGCAGTCTTGGTACTGAAAGGAGTTCATAAACCCCAGGTGAACTGGCATCCTAAACATTTCCAGATAGACTTCAAGGTGATAGCAGAGCAACTCCAGGAGAACTGGATCTAAATGGGCAAGGACAAAGGCAAATCTGGAAACCAGTCTGGGTGGTAGGCCAGCTTGGGACTTCCTTTGCGCTACCTGTCATGTAGACCTCCCAATGGATCCTTCTTCTGCCACTCATCAGCAACCTCTTCCACATAGTCTTTACGATCTGTTGCTGAGATCCATGCCCAATAAACAGGGAAATAGGCCTTCCCACCTGCAGTCTGTAATGGACCCAGGCTTCTAAGGATTAAGTGGGACCCTTCATCTTCTCCTGTGGTCTGACAGAGGTTCAGAAAACACACAGGTATAACCACATACTGAATTCAAAAGAATTCTCTAGACTCAATTAAACTAAGGCCTATTAATAAATTTTTTCACCTGTCCCTACCTACTCCCCACCTCTTATCCAATGGCTGCAAAGCTCAACACTTACAAATAACATTTGTTACATCACACAAACTCCTGCAGATTCTGGTCTCTAGCAGTGCATATAACTCAAGACGGAATTCACTCAGAGGTCATATCATCATTAGCGTTGGTGCAAAATAGCATATCATCCTTGGTTCAGCAGAAAATCACATAGCAGTATACACAAGGAGTTTATAAATATACAAGGGGTTAAACTCCTGTATTCTACACTATGTATTTGTGGATCCTCTGGGCCACCGCGAGTGAAGATGGTATAGCAGACCATGCCAGAGAGCAGAGTTCCCAGTCTTCACTGGACCCTGCCGCAAGGCTGAATGGGCTGAGCTACGGGGAACCTCCAGGTCACTACCCTTGACGTGGCTACTTGCGGTGGCAGCCGAAGTGCTGGACACAGGGTACAGGCAGAGATGACGGGTCACAGCAGGTATAGCAGTAGACAAGTAATGGACAGGTACAATGGCAGGTATCAGCAGTAGTAACGTAGATAACCAACTTCTGCAGCAGCAGAAAACAGCAGTAGCATACACAGGTAACTAAGGGGTTAACTGCAGGTAATACTGGGGTTAACTCAGGTACAGCAACAGCACAGCAGAAACGGGTCAGGATCATTGAAGAAACATCAATATATTACAGGATGTCACAGGTCATCTGACAGGTAATTTTCGGACTGTCCATGGTCCGAGAGGGACCATGGCATGACACGTAACAGTTAGTAAGCACTTGGGCATACAAATCATAAAAGTGCATGTGTAGCAAAGAAGAAATGTGGCATATGTGATATGAGAAATATTTGGAGAAGTCTTGTAACATAAAACAGTGTCTTAAAGGGGTTGTCCACTTGTCACTTTAGTTGATGGCCTATCTTTAGAATAGACCATCAATGTATAATCGGTGGTATTTATAGAGAGTAGTTGGGAGCGCACACCTGTAGAGTGTTGGTGCTCAGTGGATAGAGTCCACCCAAGAGGTGGCCTAGCACTGCTAAACATAGAAAAATCGACAGCACACAAAATGGAGTAAATTAGTACATAGTGAAAAAACTTTATTAGTGGCAACAAAAATAAATGAAATTGGGAAGTAAATAGAGGAGGTTTTACATTAGAAAGGTAGAATATAGGTCCATCTGAGTACTTGACCTTTGATTATATGTTTCTGACCATTAATTATGTGGTCTGGAGAAGGGTTTGGTTATTCTGGATCCATTATCCGGATTGTGGGAATATGATTCAGAGTTCAAAGTCTTTTACCCCTGATACGGTGTACTATAGAAAGGTATACCATAACTTAATAGGCTGAAGTCCAGAATAAGACAGTGTAGAAACTTCAGAGAATCTAAGTAGCATTGTGCTCCAAGTGTTCTCTATGGCGCACACTCTGCTCCAGGTACCGTCCACACCGCATCCCCATTCCCACACTTGACAAAGGCTTGTGATGAACCGAAACGTTGTGTGATATCTCTGATTGACCAACAAACTTATAAATGCAAGAGGGAAGGATGCAGTTTGCCCAGATTGCACCTATGAACTTTATAAATGCCACGCATGGCCCATGCTTTCAACCACAGATATGATGATGTGCCTCCTTGCCGCACAGCATTTCTGTTTCCCGGTCTGCCAACTTCCCCATACCTTTGTGTCTCTTCCCTTAGGCCGTGTACTTATCCTTATCCCAAGGACCTGAATGTGCCACCCAGCATTCCCAACTATGGCTTGTTACCTTATTCTGTTTAAAGGGCACCACCCCATCAGCTCGCTGACAGTTTTTTGGTGTTCTTTGTAGTGTTCTAAGTGATAGTGTTCTGTTTCTCAGTTCTGACCCTCTGCTTGTTTCTGACCACTCCATTTGCCTGATTTGACAACAAAAGAACTCTGCCGCCCCTGACCCTCTGCTCATGACCTGACTACTCCTTCTGCTTTCTCCTCCAAAACTGTGCCTGTCTAAGTCACCACGTCAGATTCAGCGACCCGGCATTTCTGTGCAGCAAAGATTCCTTTAACAATGGATTAAAGGGTGGAAACCAGAGGACTCCTTAGATGCCACTCCTTGTTCTGGTTCTATCCAAAGCTTGCGACTGACCAAGTAGATCCACCTCCTAAATTGTGACATTTAACCTGCATATAATAATAGATATTGTATATTTATTTGGAACCGTTCCACTAAGGTATGTAAGAATTATATTAAATAACACATAATCTTGATGGTCAAAATCATGCAGTCAGAGATATAACTTCAAGGTGCTGAGCCCTAATGCAAAAAGTAAAATGGGGTCCCCCAGCTACCATGTGTCATTTACAATACTGGTGTCTTCTTATGTGCCAGAAGGGTTTTTAGGCCCCTTAGGCTGCAAGGAACCGATAGTGACTGCTATATCTGGACCCCCTATAGTTGAGCCCCTGCATGCATGGCCTGGACAACTGGTAGGCAAAGGTAAGTGACCAACTAGATTGACACTTCATCCCAGGCAGGAAGGGGGCACAAGGAGTTAGGGAGTTGGCTGAAATTTCCATTGGGAGACGCTACGTGCCTTTATGCCTGGGGCACCAGAATACCTTGTCCCACCATTTATAGATCTGAAATAGTCAATCCAGGACAATATCATATAAAAAAAAGTATCAGGTGCAATATCAGCCATGTGATGGGCACATTATGCTCTGTCTGCTGCAACAATGAATAATTAATCAATTGTTCCACCTTTATTTCTTCCATTCATCCAACACATTTTAAATTGTTTTGTACACAATAGAAATAAAGGTGTGAAAATGTAAATGGCGCACCCTGCTTCTGTAATCACATTATACTGAAATATAGTACACAGCTATACTTCTGCAAATTTAGACCTAAAATAAAGAGTTCCAAGCAATTCTACAGCAGCATTCGCTATGAACATGTATAAACCTATTGAATTAAGTGACAGCACTGGGGATTCCTGAAATCATGCACCCTTTATTTTGGTCTCCAACCTGTAACTGCAGATTTGTTGTCATGCATTTGCAGATGACACACAAGACCACCAGGGCTTTATTGTTTTCTGTTACTAGGCCAACCAATATAGTTTGGGGCCGTCTATGAGAGTGGTTCACAATGCTACTGTCTCTTTCTATAAGCTGTGACCTCTCTGTATGATTTAGAGCTAACAATGCGGGTAAAACACCCTCCCTCTGTTTACCGATGTAATAAACTGGAAACTGGAGGAGAAGGTCAGGCCGGAGCCACATGCATTGTGAAAGAAGAAACAGGAGAGTTTATGCTTTTGTCATCCAACTATAAAAATACCAAACACGTTATAAACTGGTTATAGGCAGGCATCTCGTGCTATGTTCATGGAGCGTTTTTTTTTTTTTTTTACCACATTAGGCATATGTATCAGGACATCTCTTGTTGCATACACTAAATGGAGCCCATTCATCTGATGCCAAGGGATTGCCCTCTCGGCATCTGTTGGGTTGGGATGTGTCAGCATACTTTTCTTCAACAGAAGCATTCAACAAAAAATTTAATGAAATACCTTTTACCATGAAGGTTTAATGGGAACATAGTATGCCTCTACTGCAGCATAGACCAGATGTTTCCTTAGGAGGTATAGCTCAGAAGATACTTCTGACATATGCCCCAGGCTGAAGGCTCACATCTGATGTGGCATATCTGGAGGCACACACAGCAAAAGAACACCTTGATTTTTCCTTCATACAGCAGATATGGCATCACTTATGCCCTTTTCTAAATTATATGCAGTGCCCAGGTTTGGGGGGGACCAAACTCTATGATGGATTCCCCGGACACTGTCAAAGTGTCCATAACTCCATAATAATCCAGCACTCGTGCACACGGGATACCATAAATGTATAGAAAGTTCACTCTTTATTATTAGGAAAGGAGCGGACCCTGGTGAGCTGTACTCTTATATCTTTTTTCATTATTTGAATTTGGCTTGGCGTGCGCTGCTCCCGGACTTTGGGACTTATTACCCTTCTCGGTGTGTAGAAAAGTTTGTCCATGCGATTGGTGGATAGGGGTTACCGCCACAATACATCGTTATGGAAGTTCACTCCTCACCACCTGAGGACACTACGCTATTCTTCAATAAAGAGTGAACTTTCTATACATTTATGATATCCCGTGTGCACGAGTGCGGGATTATTATGGAGTTATGCTTACTTACCATCACATCTCTAGCCGGATGATTTCCAGTTGCACCGTATCGACAATAAGGAAAGGCGCGGATCCCGTGCTACCCGTGGAGTCTGGTGAGCTGTACTCTTATATCTTTTTTCACTGTCAAAGTGTCACCACGTGTTATTGCTCTCTGGTTGGGTTGGTAAGATGTGGTGTACCCCAATGCGAAATAAATCCAGAGAGTCAGGGGTCTGCAGTAAACCAATGCACTCCTTTAATGTAGTAATTGAAGTGCAACATAATACAGTCCAGACACTGAGCAGTCTCTACAGTCTCCTCCCTGGTAGACAAAGGCTTTGTGCTGAGGAAAGACCTGGGCTAGCTATCCCTCTCTCTCAGAAGGCTGGTATGCTGGCCGAAGCACTGGTGTTCCAGGGTCTATAGCTCTGGCTGGCTTCCTGGTCAAAGGGCTGGTGACCTAGGATCTGTGACTTCAGAATTGCAAATCGCGGACAAAAGCCATCCCCCTATGTGCCAAAAAAAGACAAAATATTTGGTCTTTGCCGTGGGAACGCACTCTTAGGGCTTGTTCACAGGGAGTTTTCACGCCACTGCGTGTTTCCCTACTGCCTATCGGGTCTGTCTTTGAAAGAATTGCTCCTGATCTCTCTTTGTTCAGTAACTAAAGGGTTACATTTTTTCTCAATGAGAAATGAAAGATAAGAGACCAAGAAGCAAGTCTCATCCTAATGATAAGACAAAGCATAGAGTGAACTTAAAAGCCTGGCCACTGCTAGAGCAGAGAGAAGTGGTTGATATCCTAGGGAAGCTTATGTAAACAATCAGGAGATAACAACTACTCTTACTTTGAAATGAAGCAAAATCAGAACAGCGGTGTATTTAATAATCTTTACCTTTACCTATATGCTTAAAAATAATCAATAAGATGGGAATACCCCCCTTTAATTTCCCTTTTCTATTATTTACATATTATTCACAGAGGAATTTAGTAGGTATGGAGGCCCTTAATGGAGACACCTTAAAAGCAGCAGAAGCGTCTTACTGTTTGGGTATGTTCACTCATCGTCTTTGAAGGACGTATTTCAGCGCGTAAATACGCCCTGCAAATATGGTAATTTATAGCTCTCACTGAGAGTTATGATTACCTGCCATTTTCTCCGACACGTATTAGGCACCAGGAGAAAGAAGTGACATGTCACTTCTTCCCAGCAAGTGAAAGTCTATGGGAGCTGACAGAGAGCATTTTAGAAGTTGGAGCTGGCCAGCGCATAATTCTAAAACACCTGGCATATAGCAGCACCCACAGTACGTGACACTATACACCGCAAAGACACCGTCTGAACGTACCCTTTACTAGATTTTAGTTACTATAGGAGACTGAGCTAATGAATTCCTGAAGTCACTTTTTACAGGTAGTCTGCTAGAGAGACTTAAAAGGGTTGTCTCACTACAGACATTGATGGCATATCGCTCAGATATGCCATCAATGTCTGATAGGTGCGGGTCCCACCTCTGGCCATTCATCTAAACTCAAAATTCCCATTCAAGGCTAATGGAGAGTCCCAACCTGTTCTCCATTCAGAATGGAGAGGTTTTGGGGATCATTTTGGACATAGGTGCAGTTCCCAGAGGTCTGACCCAGACCTATCAAACATTGATGGCATATCCTAGAAATATGCCAACAATGTCTATAGTGAGACAACCCCTTTAATGTGGGGGGAGTTCTGTGATGACCTTTTGGAGAGTAGAGGGTCCATATACTATTCTTACCCTCTGCTGTCTCTGCCCCCCCAGAAGCATTTTTACCCCAGCTTTTTAAAAAAGGAAACTACTTTTTTGGAAACCCTTTTATTCGGGAACAAAATTTTGGGAAGTGTTCCAGTTTTAAAAAATTTTTTTTAATTTTTTCAAATTTTCGAAATTTTTTCAAAATAAGCTTTTTAACCGAGAAAAAAGAATTTTTAAAATTTTTCAAAAACCCTATAAATTTTTTTTTTTAAGTTTGTTTCTTTGGGTTCCAAAAATTTGGGGAAAAAGAATTTTTCACCTTTTTTAAAATTTTTCAAGAAAGTACAAATAAAAAATTTTTTTATTAAATTTCCAAAACAACAAGTCCTCTTTTGCCCAAACCAAAATAAGAGAATGGGGTTTTTAAAAAAAACTTTTTTCTTTAAAACCTTTAAAAATGTAGTCCCCAAGACGGTATGGGGCCAAAAAACCCCAAAAGTCTTCAGGTAAAAACCAAAAGGAAAAATTTTTAGAGCATTTGGTTGCCCAAATTTTATTCCAGTTCCCACGGCATTTTTTGGTTTTTTTTTGGGGAATTTTTTTATAAATTATTAAAGTTAAAAAATTTTCCCAAATGAAGTTAGTGGGCCCCCAAAAGGGTATTTAAACCCACTTTTTTTTTTTTAAAATTTTAAATCAAAAAAAAAAATTTGGGCAATTTTCCCAAATTTTCCCCTTGTTTTTTTTTGAAAGTTTTTTTTTCCGGCCAAATTTTTTGAAAGGGTTTGGAAATTTTGGCTCCCTTTTTGGTTTTTGCATTTTTATTTGAAAGGGCCTTTTTTTTGAAGGGGCCCTTGCAAATTTTGGGGGGAAAAGTGAAAAGTTTGGGGCTTTGCTTTAAAAATTTTTTGGAATGTTTATTTTGAAATAACATTTGCAACCCCCCCTTTTTTTCTTTTTGTTTTCTTTTGGGGCTTTCTTCCCCTTTTTTGTCCCCGGGGGCCTTTTCCCCCTAAAACCCGGGGCAGGGGGTTTTGGGGTTACCCTCATTGGGGGGGGTTAAAGGAAAGGAATTTTCCTTTTTTTTGGAAAAACCTTTTTTAACTAAAAATGAAGGGGTTCCCCTTTAAAATTTTCATTTGTTAGGAAAAATTTCCCAATTTATGTTTTTTTTTTTTTGTTTGTTTATTATTTTTAAAAAATTTTAAAGTTTCAAAATTTGTTTTTTTTTTTTTTAAATTCGAGTTTCTTTAAAACCCAGAAAATTTTTAAAATTTTTCCAAATACAACCAGTAAATTTTTTTGAATTTTTTTATTTGCTTTTTCTTTTTGTTTTTGGGTTTTTTTAATTGTGGTTTTTTTACGGGGTAAATTAATTTTAGGGTTCACTTTTTTTTTAAAAATTTTTTTAGTTTAAAGGCAAAAAAAAATTTTTTGGTGTTTTTAATTTTGGGGTAATGCTTTTTAAACAAAAATTTAACCTCCTAAAAATTTTGCCAAAAAAAACTGAATTTTGGTTTTGTTTCCTTTGTTTTATTTAAAAAATTTTAAAAGGGGGTTTTCCTTGTCCCTTTTTTGGGGGGTTTTTTTTCCTTTAATTTTAAGGCTGGGTGGCCAAAATTCCCCGGTTGGTTTAAAGTTGGTTCCGGGTTTCAATTCAATTGGTAAACCAATTTCAGTGCGTTCAACAAAAAAAAATTTTTTTAAAATCCCAAAGAATATCAATTCAAGCCAAAAAAGGCCAAGGGAAAAAAAAAGTTACAAATAATTGGTAAAAAAACAATTTTCTTCCCCGGTATAGACCCCTGCCCCGGGCCCCCCACCCCAACCCCACGTTTTCGCGTCAAATGATCTTCCCCCAGGGGGATAGGGCTAGGGGCATGAAAACAATTTTTATATACCCCTGGATAAGACCCTCCCATTGGGGGAAAACCCCAAAAGGGCGCATTCCCCCCATGTTCGGAGGGGGGGCCCAACCCCGCCACTCCCCACTTCCGGCGAACCCGCAGAAAACGGTATCGCAAAAATACGAACTTCCCGCCCCAAAACCGGGAGGCGCCCACGCTTGGGGATGCCGGGCAAAAGCGGCCCCACCGCCCACACGGGCCATGCGCCCCGATCCCGGAGCAGGCAACATAGGGGGGGAAATATCAGGTAAGATGCAACAATAATTAAAGTAAAAAAGGTGCTGTCAAACTCTTTTACACTAAAATATAATAAAAATAACATCTGGGGCATTTTAATCCACCCAATGGTTTTACAACCCCCAATAGGGACACCCTTTTTTAACTTTTGTTACAAAAAACAGAAAAAACAAAAAAAATTTAAAACCAAGCAAAATTTATGCCCATAAATTTTCTAGGCAAGTATCACGATCAGGGGCTCTTTCGGGGAGATGGAACGATGATCCACTTAAGCCACTACAACAGAAGCAGGAAAAATAAATAAAAAATAAATAAAAAAAAAACAGGGGTTTAAAAATAAATTTTTAAACACTTTTTAAAAAACTAAAAAGGGAGAGAGGGGTTTAAAAAAGCAAAGGACAGAAACGTCCAAAATTAAAAGGGGAAATGCCCATATTTTTAAATAACAACATTTTTTACGGGGAAAAAGGGGAAAAGTCATTTCTTTTAAAGGCCAAGGGGGAAGTCATGGGTTAAGAGTTATGATCCTTTTTGGGTCTCCCTTTGTTGGAGTCCCTTCATAAACTTTGCCGACTCAAAATCCCGAGGTGTAAAATTTTTAAATTTACCAAAAGTTTTTAAAAGCCCTTTAAGTTGCACCCCGGGATTTTTTCAAAAAGTGCCAAGGCAGTGTTTTAAATTTGGGGGACACATCATCACAGCCCTTTCCCGCTGGGAATATCACAGACTTGTTCACGAAACGTATTTTTGAGTTCACGTGACGAAAATCCCAATAAGTTTTTTTCGGCGGGGGATTTGTGCCATATAAATAACTTTTTTTGTACTGCACGAAATTTTAAAATGCAAAATTTAAAAAAAATCACGTTTTTTAAATCCGAGGTATTGAAGGTACTCAAGCGGGTTTCATGTTGCAACATGAAAACACTTTTCCCACGGGGGAAGAACCAAACTTTAAAGGGCCCCGGGTAGAAAATGGATTCGATTTCTCCACCAATGGGTGACTAAAAAAATAGTTGGTCCCTTAAATTGGGTCCCTACGGGTGTCTTCAAGGGAAATATTCAGGGATCTTTTTTTTCAAGGGGGGGAAATTTTGTTTTTTAGTACATTCCAGTGTTTACAGGGGTTTTTGCACGGTTAAACCACTGTTGGTTATAGGGGTTTTAATAAAATATTTTGTATATCCCCCCTTTTTTTCCCCCCTTGCTTATCATTTCGGTTTTTTCCCCAATTAAAAGAGCTGGCCCCTTTTGGGGGGTTTTTTTGACCCTAAAGTAAGCCTATTTCGTTTTTCTCTTGCTGTGGCCACGTTCTAAAAACCGTTCTTTCGGGGTCACGGGTTTGGGGCCCTCAAAATTCAGTTTATTTTGACAGATAATGGGAAATGCAAAAAAAAAATTCCCCCCGGGGGGATGGCTTTTATAGGGGGCCCGGGTTGTGAATGAGGACGCATGTAAAAAGGGGTTAAACCGCCCGTTTTTTTTATGTTAGACATCGGTCTGTGCATGTTCTTTCATCAATGCAGACAGCGTGTCTAAGAATCAAATTTTTTTTTGGTCCGCCCTTTTATGTAAGTTTTTAAAATTACAATCGTTATTATTAAAAAAATTCCCCCCTTTAAAACCCCCAAGTTTTGGGACAAATTTTTGCCCCGGGGCCTTTAAAAAAAGGGACGTCATCAAAGTACCTTAGCCCCCCAATAAAACCCGATCCACAGACCCTTTTGGGATCTTCCTGGAAAAAAGCCCCCGCCCCAATACCTTAAAAAAAAGATTGGGATACGCCGGGGGGCGCATCTGCCCCCCTGGCGGTTCCCTGCTTTGCACATAATAAATTGTCTCTAAATACAAAACTTTTTATGGGGCCCAAAATGAACTCCAGGAGGTCCAGAATTAATTGGAAAAGCTTTGGTTTTCCCAAATTACTTCTTTTTGGGAAAAAGTTACCGCTCTAAACCATCAGCAGACCCGGGAAAATTTGTATACAAAAAGAAGAGGGGGGTTTTGGGTCAGCACCAAGTCCAAAATTCCATTCCATAGGAAGAACATTCACCAGGAAAATCCAAAGGCGAAAATAGCCCAAAAAACGCCTCCAAAGATCCAAGAAAAAAATTTTGGGATGGCAGCTAAAAAACCTTCCTTTTTTTAGAAAAAACAGTTCATAAAAATGCAACGTTTCGGCTCCCAAAAAAACCCAGCCCCTTTTTTAAGATTTCGCCAAAAAATTGGGACATTAAATAGGTAAAAAATAGGGCGTCAAATAAGTGCATTGACCAATCAATCTCACCTACTCAGAGGGGTTTTTCCCAATTACAAACATTGAAAATTATAATTAAAAGAAAAAAGTAAAACCAATGAAAGTAAAAAACGCAAATTACATTTTTAAAAGGGAACCCTCCGGGGGGCTTGTTACGAGGGCAAGCGTCTACAACCTCTTTACCGGGGCAAGTCAACTAAGGGCAAAGCATGTCAGAGTGGGGATTTCCCCTTCATGCTTTTTTAATGCGCATGCCCAAAGCCCCCTAGTATTCAAAAATACACTGCGCCCAGAAAACTCTAATTGTTAACCCCACTCGACAGCGCCATATTTTAGCGAGAAATCAAAAACAGAATTTTTTCCTTTGTGGAGCGTAACCTCCGGGGTCACCAGTGCCTAACTCCGGGAAAATTTCCCCCCCCGTACCAATGGGGGTCGATGCCATGAAACATGACAGTTTAAACCCCCCATAATGTACAATTACCCACCCCCAAAAATAACCCAAAAATGTTTCCATTATTGAATCTCGTAACAGTACTTATTTATATACAGAAGAAGATGTTCAAAGACTTTTAAACAATGCCACATGTGATGTATCATTCTTAAGTTTACCATCAGTGGATATATTGAAAAAGAAAATATAAAAAAGATAATAAGAAGTTGAAAAAGGTTGAATTAAATCTTAATACCCTAATTGAAATATTATCGGTCCAAAGTATCCCTAGGGGTTTACCCCCCCAAAATTTTCCCCCCCACGGGTTTTTTTTGCAAAGATGAGGAAATTTTTTTAAGAAATTTTGGGGGCAAATTTAAAAATAAAAATGTTTTTAGATGAATTTTACCCAAAAATTGATTTTCTTTCAGAGAGGGAAATTTGTCTCTTTTAAAAACGGGGATTTCTAAAACATGAAACACAGATTAAAAACTTTACTCACTCCAAAAGTTTTTTAGAAACTTCAGAGAAAAATTTTGAAACAGAGGAAATTTTTGGAAAACATTTTTGAGTTGAAAATTTAGGAATGAAGAGAGATAAGTGGCACGAGACTTTGAGGATTATTTAAATGGAAAACTATATAATTGGCAAGGCAACAAAGTCAACAGGCTCACTCTAGGAGGAAAAATTTTAGAATTTGGGCATTCTAGGTTTGGGTTCCAAAAATTTTAAAATGTAGAGTCTGATTTTAACGGAAAGAGTCTACAAGGTCGATTTTTTTTTTTAAGTACGCAATCAGGAAAGAGGGAAAAAAAAATTTTAGGGGGGGCGGGGCGGAAAAACAGGGGGAGCCAGAAGAAAACCCAAAAGGGGGAAAACAAAAAAGCAGAGGGACTAGGGTTAGACCCATCACCAGGGGAACCCCCCAGAATTTAAAGGATGAGGTTAAACCCTTTTTGTTAATTATTTTGGGCAGTGACTCTCTCAGATTTTGGGGACAAAATTTTGAGCAAGGGGTCTATCATTTAGTCCCACACCAAATTTCTATTGGTTTTTAATTTTAATAGATCTTCAGAATTTTTTTTAGAACATTACGTTTGAAAACATTTTTTTTTATGGGTAAAAAAATTGAGTGAAAAATGCTGGTGGTATTTTTTGGGAATATGGTCCCATTTTAGAGATCTGGGTTTTTGAGAGTCAAAAAAGTGATTTGCACCCCCACAAAAGAACCATATTTAGGGGACATAACATCAAATTAACAAATGATAGGATGAAAAATGTTTAAGGATCAGGGAAAATTTAGGGACGTTCTAATTTGTCCCAAATAGAGAGGGGGGAAGCTTTGGGTTTAATTTATAAAGAATCCCTTGAAATTTTTGTTTAACCAGCTGATAAGGGGGGGGCGGTGGGGGGATAAGGTTTAAAAATGATTTTTGGGGGAAAGCCGAAAATTAGATTTTATCATGAGGTTTAAGTAAAATTTCAAATTTTTTGAAGGGGATCAAGAGGTGGGGGACAGGGGTTTTTTTTGAGAATATAAATTTATGCAAAATTGGGGAAAATTTTTTCAAAATGAATCTCCCCCTTACTCCGGTCTTTTTTGTTCTCCCTAAAATTTCCCTAAAAATCTGTTTGACCCACTTGGTAAACAAACCCCCTTGTAACCGGTTGGGGTCGATTTTTTTGTAAAATTGCAATTTTTTTTTTAAAACAAAGTATTAAGATCCTTTTTCCCACGACCGTCCCCCCCCATATTAGGGCACATCTGTTTTTTTTTGGGGAAAAATTTCGTGATATTACTTTTTTCCGGGAAAAGGGTATATTGGTGTCCTTTTATGTTGTATCTTTTTACACCCTCAATTTGAACATAAAGCAGGGTTGTTGGCAGTGTCAAGGGGGTGCCCGGGGGAGGAGGGGACTCGAATTTTCACAGACTTTTCCTTCCACCCTTCTGGAGATTGTCCCCAGAGGGAATTAATTTTTCCCCTTTGGGGACAAATTTTTTTCTCCAGAAGAGGGGGAAAAGGGGATGGGGTTTCCCAAAGTGGCCCCTCCCTATTTCGAAAAATTTTATAAAGGGGGGGGTGTGAGGAAGAGTGTGTGTACCATTCTGGGTTTTTTTTGGTTTTACATCCTGCGCTGGTGGTTTTTATATTGATGATTTTTTTTCTTATTTGGACGGGTTCACGGGTGAATTTTGGGAAATTTTTTTCATTTAATTTTCCCTTTAAACAAAAGTAAGGGTTTGGGTTTTCAATTCACAAAAAATGTTTTCTAGTACTTTTTTTACAATTTTTGGACACTATGGTGTATGTTAAGGGGGTGAGATTGGAGAAATGATTTTTTTTGGAAAAAAACCGATCGGAATAATTTGTTACTTTATGACAGTTTTCCCCCCCCAAAGCAAATGCTGGATTCACTCCCTTGGAGCAGTTGTTGAGAATTAGGAGAATAGGTTTTTGAGGGAACCAAAAGGGTTTGAAGGGAGAGTAGAGAGATGTCAATAAATCATGAAGAGGAGGCTATCCCCAAAAAAGTTGTTGAAAAGACATTTGAAACGGCTGAAAATAAAAATTGGGAAAAAGGGGAGGAAAGCTCTGGTGAAATGTTCAAAAAGGGTCGGAATCAAACGGATTCCTTTTTTTATCCCCTATAGTTTCATTAACCCTAAGAAAAGCCCCGAAAATTTTAGGAAAGAATGGCATCTTCTTCAGAGAGGGTTTCCTGGGGTGGTTTTATTTTTCCAAAAACCCAAAGATGGCTTTCAGAAGATTTAATAATTTGAGGGATAAGTTGGTCAAATCAGATTTTAAACCCACGTTTCCCATATGAAAACAGACATTCCCGGGTCCCCCCAGTTTAGGCAATTTTCCCTTTCTTGGGGTTTTTCAGGGAATTTTTAATAATTTAATTTAAAGGTGATGTTTTCCATCACCCCGTCGGTAGATCCCTTTTAAAATTTAAGGGGAAAATTTTCGTGTCGTACTACTTATGCCACTATTTTGATTGTCGGTCCCCGTAGTAAGGTTTTGGGGGGGAGAAAAAACAAAGGAAAGGTAAGGGGGGAAGAATCAACAAACACAAGGAAATATATGTCCCCAAAATGCTGGTTTTTCCGGGGGGGCCCTTCGAATTTTGTTGAAAAAAATTAACTCTATCTAAACAATGAAATTTCCAGGGGGGATAGTTTCATGAAAACCTCCACTTAAAGGAAAGGGGACCGTGGAAGGTTCTAATAAAAAAAATTTTTGAAGTGGATTTTTTTAGTTCAACCCTTACATTTTTTGGGGTCTTAATCTTGATTTTAAATACAAATTTAAGTTATGGGGCAAAGGTATCTTCTGTATTAATGTTTGCTTATAAATTGTTTTTAAAATGTTTTAAATTCAAAATTTTTTTAACCGGTCACTAATGATTTTATTACCCTTTATAGGATAAAGATGTTTGGAGGGGGACCTTTTGGGTTTGGGTTTTTGGCCGGAGGATGCAAATTATATTGGGGCCCTGAGGACTTTTCATTTTTTTTTATGATGATTGTGTTACACAAATTTTTTGTATCTTTTTTGCCCCCCCAAGCAGTTGAAATATTTTCTTTTTAAAATGAATATAAAATTTGGTGCTGTAGGGGACCGGATTTTTCTTTAGTGGATTTTTTCGCACACTGCCCCCCCTTGTTCACACGTTGTGTGTTACTTGGGTGGGTAGGGGCCAAAGTTATAATGGGGTGAACTTCATGTTTCATGGAATTCGATCCCATTGGACGGGGGTAGATTTTCCGAGATTTTATGCCCACTGGTGACCCCCGAGGTTACGCTCCACAAAGGAAAATTTTCTGTTTTGATTTCTCTGTTAATATATTGGCGTGTCGGGGGGTTTTTAACAATTAGAGTCTCTCGGGCGGGTGTATTTGAATAGTAAAAATTGGGCATCGAAATTGAGAAAATTGAAGGGGAATGAAACCTGAGCATGCTTTTCCCCTTATTTGGGACTTGCGCAGAAAGGATTTTGTAGACCTGTGCTCATAAAAGCCCCCGGAAATGGCCCCTCTCTAACATGAAAGTTTGAGTTATTAAATTAATTTGGATACTTTTTTAATATTATAATTTTAAATGGGGTTTGAAATTTGGGTAACACTCTGAGTAGGTGGATGTGATTGGTAAATTGTACTTATTTGACGCCCATATTTTTTTACCTATAAAATGTGCACAATTTTTGGGGCTGACTATGTTTAAAAAAAGGGCTCGGTTTTTTTGACCCAAAACCCTTTGCACTTTTATGTACTGTTTTTTCAAAAAAAGGGAAAAAGGGTTTTTTTATGTGACACCCCTAAAATTTTTTTTTTGGGGATATTAAAATACAGTAAATTCAACATCAGCTGTAACTAAGTACATCCCAGGTTCGATACAATCCCTTTCAACCCGCCTTAGAACATCCGTTGTGTCCTTGAAAATGAAGGTAACAATTCCAAAGGGGGCCCTTAAAATGATCAAAAAATTTTGGCAGGCTGGATCACATAGCCCATCTATACCAGACACAATCGGACGTAAAATTTCCTAGGACTCCAACATTCTATCTGTTGCCGAAGATACACAAGGATCCCGTCAATCCGCCGGGACGTCCGATTGTGTCCGGTATAGGTGGGCTGTGTGATCCAGCCTGCAAATTTATTGATCATTATCTTAAGCCCCTTGTGGAATTGTTACCTTCATTTGTAAAGGACACAACGGATGTTCTAAGGCAGATTGGTGGGATCTGTATCGAACCTGGTTCATATTTGGTTACAGCCGACGTAGAATCACTGTACACGAATATCCGTCATGCTGATGGATTAGCAGCGGTACACTTTTTCCTTAAAAGGAGTAACTTGGAACCGAAGCTATGCCAATTAATTCTGGACCTCCTGGAGTTCATCTTGTCACATAATATTTTTGTATTTAGAGACAACTATTATGTGCAACAGCAGGGAACCGCCATGGGGGCAGCATGCGCCCCGGCGTATGCTAATCTTTTTTTAGGCTATTGGGAGCGTGGCATTTTCCATAGGGTCTGTGGATCGTGTGTATTGTTGGCTAAGGTACATTGATGACGTGCTGTTTTTATGGCACAGCACAATGTCCCAACTTGAGGACTTCATGGGGAGTCTTAATAATAACGATTGTAATATTAAACTTACATACAAGGCGGGCGCAAAACAAATTGACTTCTTAGACATTGCTGTCTGAATTGATGAAAAGAACATGCTACAGACCGATGTCTATCATAAAAATACGTCTGTCAACTCCCTTCTACATGCGTCCTCATTCCACAACCCGGCCACTATAAAAGCCATCCCCACGGGCCAATTTTTACGCATGCGATGTATCTGCTCACATAATCTGAATTTTGAGGCCCAAGCAGTAGACCTGAAAGAACGGTTTTTAGAACGTGGCCACAGCAAGAGAAAAACGAAATAGGCTTACTTTAGGGTCAAAAACCCCCCAAGGGACCAGCTACTTCAATTGAAACAACCGAATGATAAGCAAGGGGCTAAAAAAGGTGATATACAAACTAGGTTCATTACCACATATAACCAACAGTGGTTGAACCTGCGCAAAATCCTCTGTAAACACTGGAAGTACAAAAAACGATCCCCCCCTTTGAAAAAGAGATCCTGACTATCCATTGATATAGCCGTAGGGCACCCCAATTCAAGGGGCCAACAAATTTTCGATCACTATGGATGGTTTCTGCCAGAAAATCTATATTTTGGGGTTATTCAGTGAACCAAAAAACGTGTTCGCGAAAAATGTCCGTGAATTAGCGGGGAAAAACTGTGATGTTTTGGGCCCCCAATTGAAAAAACCTGCCTAGGCACTTGTCTGGAAATATCACGGATGCAACTTCTTATAAGGATTTAAGTCTGTTGGTTTTGGACTCATTGTAAATCCTCGGTAGTAGAGTCGCGGCTCATGTCATGGAAGGACTCCAACAAAGGGAGACAAATGGAGCATAGACTCTTAACACCATGACTCCGCTTTGGCCTTAATGAGAATACTTGACTTTTTCCCTCTTCCTGTAAAAGTGTTGTTATTAGGATCTATATGATCATTCCTCTTGCTAAATTATGACGTTTTGTCCTCTTGCTTATTTATTCTCTCTCCTTTTTGGTTTTTAATGTGGTAAAAATTGATTTTGAATCTATGTTTTATTTTTATATGTTTTTTTTATTTAGTTTTCCTGCTTATGTCTGTAAGTGGCTTATGTGGATACATGCGTTTGTCCATCTCCCTGAAAGAGCCCCTGGATCTGTGATACTTGCCTAGATCATTCTATGGCATCTTTGTGCTGTTTATGGACGTCTCTCTGATTTTACTGTAACAAATGTTAAAAGGATGTCTCTATGAGTATGTATCTTACCAGTTGTGTGACTAAAATGCTCCCAGACTGTTATTGTGATATATTCAAAACATACTGAAGTGTGCATCTCAAAGTTATATCTGAATAAACTCGTAGCTAGGTGCCACACTAAAGGCTAAATAGGGCATATATTCTAACAAATATCAGTTGAGCACATAAAGACTAAATAAAACCTCATGTATATGAACAAACCTGGGACTCTTAGTTTAGACGGTATGTTGAGATTTTCAAATGAATTCGTATTAAGCTCACCTCCACAAAAGTCAAGAGGGATCCAGAGCGGTGAGTCCATACATAAATATGCTTCTGTGTCACTAGGCGTTCAATCGCAGACTGCAATTTGGGAATAATGGTGGAAACCAACAAACTGGGGTCACCGCATTGGTTAAAATAGAGGCAGCTGGTGTGCAGCAAAGCCAATGAGAATTACCAATTTCTGCAATGAACTATACAAACATAATGGAAGCTGTGCACATCGCGAAAATATATTCTGAAAGAAACGTAGTAGCATAGGTGCACTCTAGAGAAGGGCAATAGCATTATATCTAACAACTATCAGTGGCACATAAAGACTAATAAAACCGCTCAAGGTATATGAAAAACCTGGGGGACTTTATGTTTACAGTATTTGATCAAAGTTTTATGTAGCTCACTCCCAAAACGCATATGGGGATCCAGAGGCAAGGTTGAGTCCCTTACACTAATATGCTTCCTTAGGCGTCAATCAGATCTGCAATTTCAGGGAATGGTAGGAACCACGAACAACTGGGTCATCCCTGTCGCCATGGTTAAAAAGAGGCCAGCTGTTGTGCAGCATCCAATTGGAGATTAGACCAATCTCAAATGAACTACAAAACATACTGAAAGCTGTGCAATTCTAAATATATATTCTGAAAAAACGTTAAAGCATGAGGTGCCACTCACTAAAAACGGCATTAGCATATATCTAACAAATATCAGTGGCACCACTAAAGACTAAATAAATCCTCAATGGTATATGAAAAACCTGGGACTTTAGTGTATTTAGGTTGGTAGGGACTACATCTCTAGGGATCCCCTTGATCGTTTTTGCGGAGGTGGAGCTTAATACAATCTCTTTTGTATCAAATACTGTAACTAAGAGTCCCAGGTTTGCATATGTTTACCTTGAGGTTTTATTTTAGTCTTTTAGTGTGCCATGATAGTTTAGTTAGATATAGCTATTGCCTTTTTGGTGTGCACTCTTTGCTTAGTTTTTTCAGAATCAATTTTAGATGTGCACGCAGGTTCAGTTTGGTTTTGTAGGGTCATATTGTGATTGGTAATATCATTGGCCTTGCTGCATCCCAGCTGCCTCTTTTTAACAGTGCAGGATTGACCAGTTGTTGGTTCCTACCATTCCCTGAAATTGCAGTCTGGATTGACGCCTAGTGGGAAGCATATTAGTGTAGGACTCACACTGCTCTGGGATCCCCTTGACGTTTTGGGAGGTGAGCTTAATACAATCTTTGATCAAATACTGTAAACTAAGAGTCCCAGGTTTTTCATATACCTTGAGGTTTTATTTAGTCTTTAGTGTGCCACTGATATTTGTTAGATATATGTGATTATATTCAGTCTAATAGAGTCTTGACAGCACCTTTGTACTGTAATGATTGTTGCATCTTACCTGATATTTCCCGCACCTATGTTGCCTGCTCCCGGGATGGTGCGCATGCGCCGTGTGGGCGGTACGGTGTCCGCTCTGCTCCGGCGTCCTCAACGCGTGACGCTCGTGCGTGGAAGTGTCGTATTCCGCACATGCGCGTTACTGCGGGTTCGCCGGAAGTGGGGCAGTGGCGCGGCCGCCTCCGAACATGGCGCATGCGCCACTTGGTATCCTGAATGGCAGCTCATTATCCAGGGATATATAAACTTGTTGCACGCACTAGCCACTATCCCCCTGAGGAAGCGTCATTTGACGTGAAACGTGCGTTGGGGTGGGTGCTGGACAGGGTCTATCACCGGTAAGAACTTGCTGTTACCAATATTTGTAACTTTTTGTTTCCCTTGGCTTCTTGGCTTGAATTGATATACTTTGCATTCACTTATAGGCCACTTTGTATGACCGTGGGAACTGCAATCATTGGTTCTACCTATCTGACTCATGGTAACACTATACACCATTCTTGCCTGTGTATTTACCTCGTCCACCCATGTTTCTCTTGGATTCTTATGGACACACACTGTCTTGTACTACTATTTTTAATGTTGTAAGTAATAAAAGTATGTTTTACCCTATACTCTCAGTTTTGTTTGGTTTCTATATGTACTATTGAGAGGGGTTTATTATGTGGTGGGTTCGGAGTTTCTCCGAACTACTTATACCCAAAAGGTTTGGATTATTCTGCTGTATAGGTACTCACATAATCTTGCACTCACCTTATAGTAAGGTGGCAAATTGAGTATAAATCACATCCCAACACCCCACATCCACACACCCCAAATGCATGCTGCCACCACTGTTTGAATAGGAACGAAAAGGTCTTGTCACCCATAAACATCGCTCACCGGCATTCATAGGGTTAAACATTGTTTTTTTCAGCAGTCAAAGAGTATGTTCACACGGTGTAATTGCGGAGCATACAGTACGCACCACAATACGCCGGGTGCTTTGGGAGTCGCGGTGATCAGCACCTACTCCCGAAGCACAGGGGTTCCGGCAGCCCAAAAGCCCCACTGACATGCATTACTCGCGGCGCGTAATCGCTGCGAATAATTAACATGTCACTTATCTCCCCGCGCATACAATATGATCGTATTGTAGGCCTGGGGGGACGAGGCGTAATCCATAGTTCTCTATGAGAGCTATGGATTACCGTAATTGCGGTGCACATCTCGCCCATATTAGAGCGCAAATACGCAGCGAAATGCGTGCCACAATTACGTCGTGTGAACACTCTATCAAAGCCTATGAATTCTTTAGATCCTATAAGGACCAAATCCAATAAGTTTTAAAGCGGTTTCTTACCTCAACGATTAGTTTTAAACATGTAGGGAAAGGGAGATAAAGACTTTTACCCAAATACATTGCTGTTCTGATTTTGTGTAGTTTAGGAGACATTCCTTTCTTGTGTACACAAGCTTCTCTAGGTTACCGACCCTTTCTTTCTGCTCTCATTGCTTTAGCTGCACTGTCCGGCCATACTGACACCATTCCCTGCTGTGTGTTATCAGCAGCACTGAAGCTTGTTTATCTTAGTTACTGACATGCTTTAATCCTTTAGAGCTTTGTCATCTAGTGCACTGCAGTTTACAAACCTCCTGTACTCATGGCACTAACAGGCTCAACAAGTAATAGCAAGGCAGAAATATCAGTCACTGCTAAATAACCACTCACAGCCTGAACAGGAAGTGTGAGGCTGAAGCTGGCTATGAAGGGCAGGATCTGTGAAACATCACAGGGAAAACACCCTTTCAAGCTATAATAGAACAAATGTAGCGTGCTTACAAAAAAGATAAATAAGATGACATATAGTTGGTTGCAAAAGTATTCATAGAACCTTGAACTGTTCGTCATTTTTAAATGTTACTGCCACAAACTTGGATGTATTTTATTGCTTTGTGAGAAAGCAACACAAAGTAGCAAGTATTTGTGAAGTATAAAGAAAATGATACATGCTTTTCCAAATTATTGCAAACTAAAAAACTGAAAACTGTGGCATGCATATGTATACTCTGATACCCCTAAATAAAATCCAGTGTGACCAAGCGCCTTTAAAAGTCACCTAATAAGTATATACAGCAGGCCCGCACTGCCCATAGGGCAAACCGGGCATCTGCCCGGTGGGCCGCAATGGTCGCATATGCGACCGGACCCCTGTGCCAGGGGTCGACAAGCCCCTCTCGTCACACGGCTGCATGGCCGCAGACCCAGCCATGCAGCCATCACTGCCACTGCCTGTACCGCACAGTGCAAGCAGCGGCCAGGGCAGAACAACCGGGACCTTCTGATCCCGGCCGTTCAGCTCCCAGGAGGCCGTGCAGCAGGTGCGCGATGTGATGACATCATCGCGCGCCTGATGAACGGCCCGCACTCAGGTGAGAGCGGCCGCCCCAGAGCAGAAGAAGAGGAGAGAACGCAGGTAAGTATTATTATTATTTTTTTTTAACTAATTACTGACCCTACCTGCCCCAGAACTAGCCCTGTCTGCCTCAGAACTAGCAGTACCTGCCTCAGAACTAGCCCTGCCAGCCTCAGAACTAGCCCTGCCTGCCTCAGAACCGGCCCTACCTGCCTCGGAACTAGCCCTGCCTGCCTAATTACTGGCCCTGCCTGCCTCGAAACTAGCCCGGCCTGCCTCAGAACTAGCCCTACCTGCCTAAGACCTGGCCCTGCCTGACTAAGAACTTGCCCTTCCTGCCTCAGAACTAGCCCTGCCTGCCTCAGAACTGGCCCTGCCTGCCTAAGAACTAGCCCTGCCTGCCTAATTACTGGCCCTGCCTGCCTCATAACTAGCCCTGCCTGCCTCAGAACTAGCCCTACCTGCCTAAGAACTAGCTCTGCCTGCCAAAGAACTAGCCCTGTCTCCTAATTACTTGGCCCCTGCCTGCCTCAGAACAAGCCCTGCATGCCTAAGAACTAGCCCTACTGGGGCGTGCTGCCGGCATGCTGTGAGGTCGCACAGACAGTGAGCTCCGGGCTTGATCCTGCATTCCTCCTGATTCCCCGTCCTAACCCTTCTTACTTTGACACCGGAGGGCGGCTGAGTGACCACCGAGGACCCCAGCAGCAGTTCGACCAGGAGAGCCAGCCGAGGACATTATCCACGCTTCATAGCGCACGTGAGGTACAGACGGAGCGAACGGCCGGCCATCTTGTCCTCCAGACCCAGTGAGCTGCCGCGGGAGGCATCGGAGAGAGAGGAGTGCTCTCGGACTTACAAGTGACCCGCGAAAAGATGCGCGGAGACACTCCCGTGCTTCGAGCGGAAGCGAGGGGCTAAGTGGAGAGGAGATGGCGGCCTCGTGTGAGCGGCGAAACGGGAGCTTCCCCTTAGTGCGGGCAAGCAGCATTCCTGTACTGGGTGCAGAGGGAGAAGCAGGGAGACGGCACCTGACATCCTGCAGTCTGAGAAGCCGGTGAGTGTATTTGAAGGGGGAGAGACCAGCCAAGCTGATTCCCGCCCCGCCAATTCCCGGTCCTTGCCCCTGAAACCTAGTGGACTCCCTGCCATCAGCTATTGGCCAGGCTGTGGAGGAGGCTGAAAGGTCTCCTTGTTTAACAGCCCGGTGACATCGACCCCCCGCGGCCCGGACTGTGAGGGAGGTTTTCCGCACCAACTCAATTGCCCTGAGCGCCAGGCTCAGTCCCCAGGGACTACCTTTGGAGGCCCTGCTGGCAGCTGAACCCTAATAGGGAGCAGGAGCTTATGTATTGAGGTCACAATCGGCAGGAGTCCGCCTAGAGCCTCATGATACTTAGAGACTTGCGTCCACATAATAAGAGACCGTTACAGGAGACCCGTACAGAATCCGCAGTTTCCTATACCCCTAAAGAGGATCCAACAAACAGATGACATTTGCCTATATTGGTATATTTGAATTAAAGATCGACTGCCTTGAACTGGGGGTGTGCTTTTTATGGCCGCAAAACAGGTCTTCCCCAGCCCCCTGCAAACCACGTCCTCAGTGGTGACGCTAAGATTCAACCGATAGGAGGAGGCTGCGGCCTCATCAAGCTGAATCCAGCTACGGATAAGATAATGTCAGCCATTGCCTCCCTTCCAGACACTCTGACAGTTAAAATCAGATTACATCCTACATGTCCTGCCACAGCATGAGCCCCAAACCTGCATTACCCCCAGATTTAAGAAATAGTGCCGCAAAAAGTAGTCGTTTCAAACACCATTTTAGTTCACTGGACATTGACTATAACCTGTCCTGGGCCTCAGCATGAGTCCCAAACCTTGCATGACCCCCAGATTTCAAAAGTGCCGCAAAAAAGGAGTCTTTCAAACAACCATTTATAGTTTCCACTGGACATTGACTATACCTGTCCTGGTCCACAGCATGACCCCTAAACTGCATGACCCCCAGATTTAAAAGTGCTGCAAAAAGTAGTCTTTCCACCGACCATTTTAGTTTCAAAGACATTGACTATATATACCCTGACCCTGGGCACAGCATGAGCCCCAAACTCTAATCTGACCCACAATAAAAAGTGCTGTAAATAGGAGTCCTCTCAACACCATTGTAGTTGAACGGGACATTACTATGCTGTTCCTGACCACAGTATGACCCCAACAAACCTGTCTGACCCACAGATTAAAAAAGTGCCCGGAAATAGGAGTCATTCAACCACCATTTAGTTTCACGGATCAATGACTATATCTTGCTCCCCTGTACCGCAGAATGACCCCTAAACCTGTTTTGACCCACAGATCACAAGTGGCACGATGTATTGTTGTACAGTGACTGTCAATTTAGTATATCTTTTGGTAACTGACCATTTGTTTACAGAATTTATTTAGGGAAAGTTTTATTTTTATTTTATACATTATTATACACTTTGCTTTTTTTCAAGTGTGATAACATATAACATACGCCCCCTCCCTGCATTTTTTTAAAGGTATTTTTACACGTGTAGATGTGTTAATTCGTCCACACACCCCATAAGTAATAAAAAATGTCCTAATCAACTTCTTAGTTGAAAGAAATTTGCCCTCCTGGCTTCTGAAGTGGATGTAGCCAATCAATACAATGTTTTCATTTTTCCTTCAAATCTTTCATTCAGTAATAGGACAGACACACCCTGGAGATCAAATGACTGCACCTACCATAGTGACACCAGCCCCAGAAAATCTTCAGCCTTAAATTGTGCAAATTTGTGTCCAGGCCCTGGAGCCCTTTTTGACACTGCTATAACCTCAACAGAAATCACCCCTTTTTCAAAATCTGATTTTTTTATAGAAATTTGAAGCTCTCCTGAGTGCTGCCGTCAGCCGATCAGTTAACAACGGAGGGTCCCAGCTGCCAGGGCCAGACTTACAGTGTGTGCAGTGTAGATCCGCAGGCTAGCATCTGTCATCTATTAACAACGGAGGTCCCAGCTGCAAGGTCCAGACTTACAGTGGGTGCAGTGGAGAGCCCAGGCTAGCATCTGTCTGTCTCCTATTAACACGCAGGTTCAGCCTGCCAGGGTCGTGAGTAACATTGGGTACAGTGAGAGCCCAGCTGGTGTCCGTCATCTATTAACAACGGTAAAATGCCCTTATGACGCAGCAACTAAACAGTCGTGGCTGAAGCAGAGTGCGGAAGCGGAAGTGTGAGGTAAGACCTCCAGCCTTTCCTACAGTACACAGTCCAGACCTGGCAGGCGCTTGCCCCTCCCTTATGAGTGCGGACAACTGACTTCACTTGGAAATACTGGTGTAACTCTCCTGTTCCACCCAGGTGCCCTTTTTCTTGGCATTATATTTTCTCATTTTACTCAATGTGCTGGAGGAACTTGTCTCTGTTCCTTTGTTTCTATGTCCGTGCTCCATAGCTCCAGTCCTCTGAAATAACCTACATCTGTTCAAGTCTTCTGTACCTCCCTTGTAACAACTCAGAGGAATTTTTTTACCCAGCTATTTTGTAACATGCAAAGTTGTTTAGTAGTTTAAATTCTAGAAAACACATTTTAAAATAGGAATGGAATCCCACAGTCTTGTTTCCTCTTTTTTAATTGTATTAAATGGTTTTCTCAATACAGGATTGCTAGCTATGGTTTAAAAGATCTTGGCAAAAAAACAAGTCATTTTGCAATATGTGTCCATTAACCAGTGTCCTACCTATTCCAGTTTTAGACAGCACCCCGGCCCCCCAAACAAATTCAAGAACATGACCCTTCAGCCACTGTTGACAATTGTGAAGAACACGTGTCTGTTAGAAACAATTTTTTTTTAAAATAGTACCTGTAGTATTTGCTGCATTTCATAGCAGCTGATCCCTCCCAAAAATTTATAAAAAATGACTTCTCAGCCACTGTTAAAAATTGTGGGGAGAAATGCCACTTAAAAAAGCCTCATTTCTGGTGCCAAAGGACCCATGAATTTAAGCTGTATATCACAAGCAACATGTACCCCAAAAAAAATTATAAATATGGACTCTCACCACTATTAAAATTGTGGAGGGAGAAATGCCACTTAGTACCACATTCTGTTCCAAAGAACCGCATTTTGTCATCAAAGAGGTCTTCAAAATGGAGATCCACAGTGGTGGTACAACACAGTGTGATATTTGGCAGGGCATTCGCTTCATGTTGGGATGATGAGCTTGATGATGCTGATGATGACATTTGTGGCCGTGACTGGGGAGACGAGGATGTAAGACCTGCTGGATGCAGGTTGTATTAAACCACTGAAGAACAGATTGGGCGACTGCTGTTCGATCCAGAGATTGACAGGGCACTGAAACCCAGCGATGAACAGGCCTGACGGTCCGCAACCGAGGAAATGGAGAAAAGAAAAAAAAAAAATGAAAAGTGGACGATCCGCTGGCATGCGTGTAGTCCAGGCCACACTGAAGGAGCCCTTCTCTCGTAAAAGTGAAAAAAAAACACAGTATCTGAACATGAATACGGATAATAAAAGGTATTTTTGGCAACCTATCAATCACCTGTGGTGACTACAAAATTGCTGTATACAATTTAAGTGCAAGGTACCTCTATCAACAAAGCTTGACAACCAAAAGTGAAAAAAACACATCTGAAAATGTATACGGGATAATAAAAGTATTTTTTTTTTTTTTTTGGGGGGCACTATCAATACACCTGTGAATGACAACAAAAATTGCTGGATTTCAAATTTAAAGTGCAAGGTACCTTCTATCAACGAAAGGCTTACCAGAACAAAAGTGGAAAAAAACACCTATCTGAAATGTAAAACGGATAATAAACGGTATTTTTTGGGCACCTATCAATACACCTGTGGTGACTACAAAATTGCTGGATTCAAATTAACTGCAAGGTGGCTCAAATGAACAAAGCTGGCCTGCGCCAAAGTGAAAAAAAAAAGTATATGAAATGTATATTGATAATAAATGGTTTTTTTTGGCACCTATCAATAACCTGTGGTGACTACAAAATTGCTGGATTCAAATTAGTGCAAGGTCCCCTCTATCAACAAAGCTTGAATGACCAAAAGTGAAAAAAACCCCTATCTGAAATGTATACGGATAATAAAAGGTATTTTTGGCACCTATCAATTTACCTATGGTGACTATAAAATTGCTGGATTCAAATTTAAGTAAAAGGTGCCTCTATCAACAAAGCTGGACTGCACCAAAGTGAAAAAACACCTATCTGAAATGTATACGGATAATAAAAGGGGAGTTTTGCACCTAAAAAATAGACCAGAGTTATAGAAAAGATCTGTATCCTAATATAATTCAGGCTGCCCAACATCCAAGTAATATTTCAACAGAAAACTGTTAATAATAAAGAATTGAATGCAATGTCTACAACAAGTCTGGGTGCACAATATCCAGTATCCTTTAAAGAGCTTGTCTGTGTTCGCCTGCGGCCCCCCTTTCCCCCCGCTTCCCCCGTGACCTTACAGCCTAACTACCTAAAATCTGCGAATCTCTGATCTACCTAAGTTCTAAGGGTTTACAGCTAAAACTATAGCTGTCTCTGCGAACAAATAGCATAATTTCGCTGAGCTGTTTGCACAGAGGCAGCGCGCAGTCCCACTCCTATGAGACCGCTGACACACACTGATCAAAGAACAGGAAGGGCTGTTCTATGTAAAACGAGGTCAACCGTGATTTTCAGCCAACGAACCATACCCCATCCCAGTCCTGACGTCGCAAAACACAGCTCACCCTAATTCTCTAAGCTGATTTGCTGGCCGCCAAAAAGCAGGAAGCGCCGAAAATGGCCAATATTAATGAGTTATGCACAGATTTTTTAAACCCAAATTATCGCGTGATCTAAAAAATCCGATCAACATACAAACCATGCCGATTTCAACTTTGTCGATAATAATCGCTCAACACTACTCTAGATGCCACAGTCAGTAGCATCTAATTGGTTAACAGAGAGAGGTAGTTCCCTCTGTCAGCTATGTGCACCACTGCAACTTGATCGCATGGTGCCCAAGGTTGCCCTGGCAGTTGGAGGCCAAATAATGTCCTCTTGTCCTGCCACATGTATGATCCAATTAGAGTCTGCCACAAACAGAGTCTAATAGGCACCTGTCACATACACGTAGACATAGCTATATAGTAATGTAAAAGCAATCAAGCAAGTAGGAGCCCATAATAAAGAGGCATGCCCTGAAAAGTGGAGGGTGTGGACTGTAAAAAGGAGCAATAAATTTAGTGATGGCAAAATTCTATTGACGCCTCTGTAAGTTTATATGAGTTGAAGAAAGAGTAAAAACTAAGTAAATCCGAAACGAAAAAGCTAAAACATGGCTTACTCCTTACTACTAGAGTGGCAGGGCTCTTTTATCTTGCAGGTGATCCCTTGTTCATGTAATTAATGGAGGTCCCAGTGGTCAGACCTCCACCTCTGTAGCATTTAGCAATTATCAACTTTGGTATGGTCAATACACATGGATAGAAATGCAGTTAGAAAGGGGTCGAATAGTTTGAGTAGTCAGTCAAAATATTGGCTTGAAAGCAGGAAAGAAATTGCACAAGCAAAATAGAAGATACAGCTACCATACCTGTAACTATACATATGTAGAAAAGTTTAACTTGACCAAGATCTCATGATTTATCATGTTATCTGTTCTTAGATCACATTGAAAAACATTAAAAACAAAAAGATAACTTTGTGCCATGATATC
Organism: Phyllomedusa bahiana; assembly: GCA_025379985.1. Classification (NCBI taxonomy): domain Eukaryota; kingdom Metazoa; phylum Chordata; class Amphibia; order Anura; family Hylidae; genus Phyllomedusa; species Phyllomedusa bahiana. The sequence continues at coordinate 35,507 of JAODAL010003948.1, read as the reverse complement.
ACAGTGCAGTATCTTTTAGGCTTATCTTTGCTACATCTGTACATAGCAGCAGGAAGTGGCCATTTTGTAATTATTGCTGGGCAGAAATTGACGTTCGGGATCGTGTGACTGTTTGTGGGAAGGTTTTACTCAAGTGAAGAGACAAGTGAAAGCTCCTGGATTATGTGAGGAGCCAGCACTAGTGAAGTGGTAATCAGTGCCGTATTTGCCGTAGACACTGAACCTTACGATGCCCCTATTAAAGGCAGGATCACACATTGCAGTGATGTTGTGTTTAGATCTGACCTTTTGTTGTGTTTTTCTGAAAAAAAAAAAAATAGGAACAAAGTAATAAAAATTAAGATCAAAACATAACAATGCTGCAATGTATGAACTGTAGAAAAAATTGTAGGTGCTACACACCTCAGTGGACGGCGGATGCTCAGCGGAAGGCCAATTGGCAGTAGTCCAGAATACACATAATCCATGGCACTCCTTATGCAGTTGAAGGAAAAATGTATTGTACATACTAGTATATCCAAAATCAACTCTCCACTTAGGCCTTCATAATGCACAAAAGGATTAATAGAAAAATTCCCCTGATCCAAAGTTTTAGAATTAATAGTCCTTCATCAGGGACACAGCTATTGGAAAGAGGATCAGGATTTCAGGAGAGGAACAATTTCAATTTATTGACATCATTAAATTTTCTAGATTCTGTGATCCATAGCTGTCAGAGCATCTGATGGTTTGGGAAAGGACTATCAGGGCATAGGCGCTTTGTGATGTCATCACATTGCTATGACACCTGGGGGTCTGACAAAGGCCCCTAGGTCTGCCATGCATGCGAGCCTACTAGACTTTGCCTGAGACTGCCGAGTAATAGCAGGCTGTGACATCCAGCATTACATAAGTACTGCAGTGCACTATGTAGGTAATCTAAGGATCGCATCTTAAAGTACTTTTATAAAAGAAACAAAAATGTAAAGAATAAAATTAAAATAAAAAATGTGTTAAAAAAGTTTAAAATCAAAACAAATCACTAAAATCAGCATTTTATCACTAAAAATGCATTATTGCTCGAAAAATAGAAACAAATAACCTCCACATATTAAGTACGCTGTATCCATAGTAACCTGCACTATAAAACAGATTGTTTTGTTTCTCTCCATAAAAAAATAAAAGCAATGCAAAAAGTAATGTAAAGCAATCAAAAAGTCATACCAGCAAAACAGTACTAAGTAAAAGTACAACTCGCCCCACAAACAACAAGCCATCATTTGGCTATCTCAAGGGAAAATAATAAAAAGCTATGGCTCTTGGAAGACGAGGATGAAGAAATGATCACTGAAGCTGTAAAGGGTTAAACAGTTGGTGCAGCCGTATGGAAATAATCCTAAATACATTTTTCTCAACTTATTAAATACCAGACATGCATAGAAAACAAATGCACACACACAAAGAGTGACACATCAGGCTGAGCCTCTTCTCATGTCCACACACATGACCCGGCTATGCCTATAATCATACCCAAGAACAAACAATCGGGCCAAGCTTCCTCCAGCAGATTTTCGCAAAACAACAGTGGCGTAAGAGTAGCATGACCCGGCGTGGTGGGCGCAGTATAGCGCTCCTGGTCCATGCGGGCAGAGAGGGGAGGTGAGACGGAAGTGACAGAAAGTCTTGTGACCTCCCTTTCCGCCTGGACGGCAGTTGGCACGGCACGAGGCAGCAGTCCCACCCACCCTCTCTATACTTTTGGGTTGATCTTCGGAGATTAGGTGTTTACAATCTGGTTGTCGTGATTGTCATGGTGGCCGTTGGCGGCGGGGGTTCTTGGAGTTGGAGGAGGATATAGGGTGAGGGAGTCATTCGGGGTATGATTCCCTCATGGCTTGAAGAATGGTGAATCAACCTGGCAAATATGGTGGGCTGTTGCAGGCTGGAATCCCTGTAGAGCAAATTGGTTGAGCCATCTAGTATAGCTTTCGGTCCTCCAAGCCAGTGGAGTTTGGCTGGGGACAGTGGTGTTTTTTTTCCCTTCCGGGATTTGGTCGGCAGGTCGTTTTTTGGCTCCAAAGACCTCTGCCCCATCTGGCTGTGGCTGTTTACGGAGATTTATGTTTACAGTTTTATATGTATTTATTGTACATAAAAAAAAATAACAGAAAAAAAACCCACTTCACTGAAATAAATACTCTCCAACTACATCCCTCATTGACCTTTTTGTTAATGAAATAGACCCAACGCTATTCTGACCTTGTCTAATGAATAGGGATGAGCGATATTATTGGCAAAAGTTGAAATCGGCACGATTTTTAGGTTGATTGGAAATTTCCTATCAGGCGATATTTTAGGTGACAATCTTACAGATAATGTATTACTATTGCGCCATTTTCAGCGTTTCTTGTCATTTTGGCGGCCAGCCATTCAGCTCTGAGGATAGAGAAGGGTGAGGAGGATGTACAACGTCACCACTTTGTGGTGTATGGATCTCATTGGCTGCAAAATCACTTGACTTCTTTTTATCTTTTCACCTGCATTTCCTGTTTGAGCTCATACTCTGTCTATGCCTCTTCACAACAGGATGTGTCTCTCTGCGTTTAAACCAATAGCTGTTCTAACAGCTCTGATAGTCACTTTTAATACCATCCACATACAGCTTAGAATAGAGTTAGTTTAGAGAATTGCACTTCTTATTTAGTTAGAGAAGGTTTTAAAGATATCTTCTGGTGTGTCCAGCCATGGTGCTGCGGGGGGGAGGGCACTGCGGGGAGGGGGGTCATCAGGAAGAGAGGCTTAAGAAAGGAAGGGAGATATTTTGCAGCTCAGTATGTTCTGTGATCTTCAATTGAAAAAGAATTGTATTCTACCACTTTTTTGGCCAGCAGACCTCTGCTAGCAGTTGAAAATGTCCCTGTGTTTTCAGTTCTATTGCAATCACTGCATGTCAGTGTTCCCAAAACCCGGCTTAACTTATCCCTATAACTTTTAAATAGTTTTACTGAAGTTTGTGCATCTCAGTTTGGCTCAAAGAGTCCAGTTGTACGAATATTGTGTTCTACAAATTTCCTAGTAAATTACGCTTGAAGTCAGTGGTGCGAAGGCATATTAATCCATATAATATTTAAATACTCTTATTGCAGTCCGTTCGTCTGTTTGGCGCAAAGACTTCAGTTGTACGCATATTGTTTTATACATATTTCCTAGAAAATTACACCTGTAGTCAGTGGTGCGAAGGCCGTCACATTAATCCATATAACTTTAATACTTCTATTACACTCAGTGCGTCTCAGTTTGGCGCTAATCGTGCATTTGTACGATAGTTTGTTGAAAACTATCAATTGCTAGTCCTACTGGGCAGTTGTAAATCTCAGGGACTGAAGGAAGAACACTGTTGATTTTGTGTTACGGTTATTCCACTAGACCGCATTTCACAGATATTTGATAGAAACAATTCTGTTTCTAATCCTAGTTGGCTGTTGGAAATTAGAGGGATTTAAGAATAGCTGTGATTTGCCGTCTTTCAATAAGAGACTGTCAAAAACTCTTCCGTACCTTTTTACATTTTTATCTTTCTGAACATGGAGCGAAATGCAGGTGGTAAGCGAGCAAAGAGGGGTGTAGGACATGGAGGTAGAGGTACGAGAAAAGGTGCTCCTTCCATTGCTGGCGACAACACGCAAGCCAGCGGATCGTCGATTGCAGGACCGTCAGGCCTGTCATCGCTGGGTCAGGGCCCTGTGAATCTCAGTAACGAACAGCGTCGCCAACAGTGGTTAATGCAACCTGCATCCAGCAGTCTTACCTCCTCGTCCTCCCAGTCACAGCCACGAATGTCATCATCATCATCGTCAGCATCCATCCAACATGAAGCGAAGGCAGCCCAAATGTCAACTTGTGCACCCACCACTGTGGATAATCCATTTTCTGAAGATCTCTTTGATGACAAAATGCGGTTGGGGTCAGAAGGCATTTCAAGAGATCACGGCGCCAAAGAGGATGATTTTGTCTGCTCTGACGCCGAATCGCTGATGCCATCAGAGGAGGAGAAGGAAGCCGGTCAATTGGCAAAAATCCGGAGCGGTTGGCAACACCTTGCAGTGCCTGTTGCTTGTAGCCTGCAGCTCCAGGATGCAGAATGTCAGGATGCGGAAGTCACCTGTGTTGATGATGATGATGATGACGACATTGCGGATCCAACGTGGTCTTTTCAGCAGAATTTGCTTGCGAGCGCTTCATCACTGGACGAGGACGAAGATGATGGGGTAGTGTCAGTATGGTTCCCGCCTCAGAAAGGGTAAGAGCGGTTGCACAAGTCCGCTGAGATTATTCCACCAGCCACGATCAGCAGAAACACTGCTCCTCGCTTATCGCCATCGAAAAGGTCCGGGGCCCCTCTAAAAGCCTGGCCTTTTTCGAGCAAGCCTCTGTTTTCAACCTCAGCGTTTGTCAAATTAGAAGGGCAAATTTTTCTCAAAAATTCGTTTCGTTCATTTTCCCAAAATTTTTTTCGACAAAATTCTTTTTTTTTCCCCGAATTCCCTTGGGCACGAACCCAACTTTTTAAAAAAAGCAATTTCCAGCTGCACAACCTAAAGGGTCCCTGAAAGAACGTTGGGGCATGCTTAAATATGCAGATGACCCTTGGGGTTTTGGCCCTTCATACAATGTTGGGGTTTTAGTATGACACGCAATCCCTGCCCCCCGCTCTTAGAATCACTTCCCCAAAAAAAAAATTCCCCTTTGGGCACTTAAAGGGCAAAACTGCCCAAAAAAAACCAAGCGGGAATTTACCGGGATAAAGTCATGGCAGCGAAAGCGGGAAAAAAAAACAATTTAAAACTCGGGTTTGGCAAAAAATTAGGGGAAGAGTGTGGAGTGCCCCGGGCAGCCACACCCAGCATGGGGTTCACAGTGGCAAAAAGACATTCGGTAGGGGGCAAAACAGGGAACCACAAAATTGCCCCAATGACTGAGACCCGGGGGTCACGGGCGGCACAGCATAAAGGCGGGCAGGGGCACAATAAACTTTCTGGGGGTGGCAAAACATTTATTGGGCCACAGAGTGGCACAGTCACACAGTTTTGGAGGTCACAACAAGAGAAAGAGGCCCGGCATTGCCCAATGGAAATTTCTGGAGGGGAAAAAACGGGAGGAAGCTACAAATTTGGCACAATGATTGAGAGCGGAGGTCACGGCGGCAGCAGCATGAGGTCGGGCAGGGGCCAAAATTTTACATTCTGGAGGTGGCAAAACAAAATTGGGGCCACAATTGGCAAAATTTACACAGGTGGGGTCAAAAACAGCAGCATCATGAGGTAAAGGCAGTGGCACAATACTTTTCTGGAGGTGGCAAAACCAGGAGGAAGCCACAAGTGGCACAATGACTGAGAGCGGAGGTCAGGGCGGCAGCAGCTTTGGGGTCAGGCATGGCAAAACCCAAAATTCTGGAGGTGGCAAAACGGGAGGAAGCCACAGAGGGCACAATAAATTGAGAGCGGGGTCACGGGCGGCAGCAGCATGGGGGCGGGCAGGCAAAAGACTTTTCCGGGAGGTGCAAAACAGTTTAAAGGCCACAGAGTGGAAAACAATGACTGAGAGTGGAGGTCAGGGGCGCAGCAGCATGAGGTCGGGCAGGGGGCACAATGACACAGTGTGGAAAAAACCCCGGAAAGCACCCCGGGGGCAGCAGCATGGGGTTAAACCCAAGTGGCAAAATTTGACACATTGGGAGGGCCCAACGGCAGCAGCCCACAGCAGCATGGGGTCAGCAGTGGCCAAAAAAATTCTGGAGGGGGCAAAACAGGGGGAAAAGCTACAAGTGGCACAATGCCCCTGAAGCGGAGGTCAGGGCAGCAGAAAGGAAATAGGCGGGCAGTGGCCAATAAAAATTCCCTGGAGGGGGGAAAAAAAAGGGTGGGCCACAGAGTGGCACAATGACAGAGATTTGAGGTGACGGGGGAAAAGGTCAACAGCATGAGGCAGAGAGTGGCACAATAAACACAGTGTGGAGGGCCCGGGCAGCAGCAACACAGCAGCAAAAGGGAAGGGTCATGGGAGTGGCAAAAAATGACAAGTGTTTGATTTAGGTGGCAAAACCATTTTCCCTTGGAAAAGATGGTGGTGGGGCAAAATAGAAACTGTCAGCAGTTTGTTTGGCTTTGGGCGGGGGGCGGAAATAGAATAGTGGTTTGGGGTAGGTAGTTTAAAACCCAACTACCCCAAAAGGCATTGGTTTTTGGGGAAAAATCCGTCCGATCCACGCCTTTTTTCATTTTTGACAAAGGCCCAGTCGTTCCACATTTCCCATGGACAAGCGGGTTCTCCTTGGGGAAACGTTTGGCTCCCACCGAACTGAACACCCCTCTGATGCCACATTTCTGGCCGGGCAGGACAGCTTTTTCCACGGCAAACTCGGCAATTTTCCGGCCAAAAACTTTCCCAGTTTGGCTGCCCATTTTCCCAGGGGATCTTCAAATTTGGGGTTTGGCAGGGGCTGTCCAAGGGGCCACCCCCCTTTGGGTTTAAAGGGACTGCCTCCAGGTCCCCGCTGCTCCCCGCTTGCAAACTCCCCCTCCCACTAGGCGGGTGAAGAAAGCGCTAAACACGACCCAGATTTTGGGGTTGCAGCTGTGGAGCTGGTACGCTCCTACCCCCCCACCTTCCCCCACAGCCCTGCAGTAGTACTTTGAGCACTGGGGCCCCCCCCGGGTCAAACCGTCAGAGGGAAGACGATGCCACAAAAAGGCAACGCCGACACTACGGAGGTTTTCCCCTATAGAATTTGAGTTTGCCCCTCCTCCCTAAATAGCGGGAAAAAGGGCCCCATTTTGGGCCCCGGGGTTAAGCGAGGGTCCAAAGGGGGGAAAAGCCAGAAGTCATCCCTCTCCCGGATGCTAAACCTTTCGGCGTCCCTAGCCAGGAAAAATTAAGCATCCTGCGGGCCATCCACAAGTACTCTAAAGGGGCTCCCTGCCCCATTTCCACTGAATACGGGCCACGGGGGCTTGGGGTCATCTGCCCCCGTTTTCCTCATCTCCACCCCACCTCCTCCACTGCTCCTGCTCCCCCCCTCTCTTGTCACCGGGGTAGAAAATCCACCCCAAAATTTTTTCTGAAGAGGGGGTTGGGAAAAGACTTCAGGAACCTTTTCAAAACCCAAAGATTAAACACATCCGCCATGCGGGCGCTTTGGACCATCCCCTCCCCCCCGGGGGCAGCTTTGGACCCCCATGTTCCTCCCCCATTGTTCCACCTGGTTCCGATTTGCAGTTGGCGCGGAGAAAGCCACACATCGATTTTTGCGGGCATGACCCGGGGGCAGTTCCCCCCCCTGTGTGACTTCTTTGGGCCGGGGAAACCCCCCGGGTTGAAAGAACTGCGTGCCACCACTGGGCCCTACACATGGGGTTAGATGGGGGCAGTACTTTTGGAGGCTGAGAGGGTGGTGGTGGTGGGGGGGAGGAGGCGGATTTTTGGCGCAGGGGCACCGCAGTTTGAAAAACCGTGGAGGAAAAAGGGCGGCGCTCTTGCCAAGTTTTTGGGTTGTCCCCTGGGCGGGAAAAGCACATCACCCCGGGGGCCCGGGTAAAGGACATGAAATTTGGGCCCTGACCATATTTTTACAGCTCCAACGTCCCCTTTTGGCCTGAAACCGGGGAACAAACCGAAAACTCAAGGACAAAACCCAAACCTTCTTTTTTTACATTTTTTATGAAGGGGCTGGTATTTCCCCCCCTTTTTTGGAAAAAAAAAATTACGGTTTTTGGAACTCTCCATCTCGGCCCCGGCACAAGCCATTATTTCTCTGAATGGTGCAAGTCCACCAATTGGAAAGGGATGCCCTGAAATACCAACAACGGGGACAGGAGAAACCGGGTCACCTGCTGCACCTTTAGGATGGTTTGGACCGCATACTGTTGCCCTTTTTGGCAATCGCATCGCGGGAACGACGGGTTTGGCCCCCAAATGATACGAGGAGCATGACATCTGGACGGGGAGATGATGTCAAAGAAAAACAGCCCCCTTTCTGCAGAGGTGGTGGAGCCTTGACGGGCTGAAAAGGCTTTGCGTGCCCCTGGGCGCTGCTGCTGCTGTTCCCACCGGCGGCGGGATGGACCACCAATCAGAGCCTCGTTTCTCCCGGGCCCAAACCGGATGGTGACGCGCTTTGTTTTGCGCAGGGCCGTGGTCCCAAACGTTGGGCCCCCTTTGGCCACACTTCCTTTCTGCCCAAGATTCAAACATATCCCCCATATTCTGCTCCCCCCGGGTTGTCTTAGCAAAGAACTGCCACAGCCGCCGAGAAATCGTTTTTTAAAACCGAAACCCGCTCCGCACTGAGTGACTATTTGCCGCCCCAGCCCCTCGCTGACCCCTTTTTCCGTACTTTTTTGGGAAACCTGCGAAGGGGTTTTTTTTACCCCCCGTGGCCGTTTGGCTCCCCGACCTCACACTGTTTTCTATCCTGTTGACTCAAGGCCAAAACCCCCCACTTCTGGCTGCGCTGCGGCCTGACGCGCAAGCTGACGCCCTTTTCTCCTGACAAGATAAACCCCCCTTTGCCTCCCCCGGGCTCCCAAGGGGCGGTTCGGCTAAAAATCATAAATCTTTTTTGGGGTTTCTTTCGCCACCGTTTTTCCTCATCACCGGTCTTGGGTATGCCATGGCTAAACCTCTCAAAAACATGACCCTCCATGCCACTCTCCACATCTATACTTTCCCCGCCTACTGCAAGAAGGGGGGGATAAGGCCCCCATTTTTTTCGCTGTCAAGTAGCTGCTGACTGCCCCCCTCAAATTTTTTTTCATCCCGCTATATAGTGGCGCGAGCCCAGAAAAAAATTTTTAGATCTCTGGTTTGGGGAACCCGGGAATGGACAGAGGGGGGCTGAGGACAGGGGGGGGGCCCCCTTCCCGGCCTCCCCCTTCCCGGGCCCCCCCCAACAAGGGGTTTGGGTCTGGGGTTTCCCCAACCGCCCCTCTTGGCGGGGGTTTTTGTCAATGTCATCTGGGGGAAGAGGATGACCTAGTCAACCAATCAAGAATCCTTGGGTTCTGAACAACACACGGCCGCTAAAATGACACGGCATTTTGGGCTCACCCAGTGACCCCTTTCTGCGACGTCCTCTTGCTGTCTGCGACCTTTGGGGGGTTCCAGGGAAAGTTTGTGCCACTGCCACTCGCAGTGCAAGCCTTTCCACCTCCTGTCTTACATACTGTTTGTTCAAAATGACAGACTGTTTATGAAGAAATCTTTATTGATTAAAAATACACCCCCGTTTTTTTTACTCCAAATGAACCCCCGTAAAAAAAGCTTGGGTAACCCTTGGAAAATAAATTGGGGCCCACAAATGGCCAGGAAAAAAAAAAAAATTTTCTTGTATGGCCGTTTAAAAAAAAACTGGTGTTTTTAAATAAAAGTAAAAAAAACAAACAGGCTTAATTAACCTTTGGACATTAAATAGGGTACAGGAAAAATTTAAAAAATTTTGGGGTTGAAAAAGACGGGTTTTTTTTTGCAGCACACCCCGCAAAAAAAAAACCTTTTTTTAACCCCCGGTTTTAAATTGCGCCAAAAAAATTGGGGCCACACAAAATAGTACTTTGTAGCGTGTTACAATTCGTGTTTTTTACCCACAACAACCCAAAAGATACAGTTTAATTAACCTTTGCTTGTGATTTAGGCTACAGGAAAAAAGTAATATTTTGGCTTTGAAAAAAAACGGTTTATTTTTGTCAGGGACACCGCAAAACTTTCTTTAAATTTAACCCCCGGATGTAAATTGCGCCCAAAAAAATTTAGCCCCCACAAAAAAGTACTTTGGCCCTGTTTCAATTGCCCTGTTTTCTTCGCCAAAACAACAAGAGATACCGTTTAATTTAAACCTTTTTCTTGTGAATTAGGCTACAGGGAAAAAAGTATATAATTTTTGGGGTTTAAAAAGAAAAGGTTTTTTTTTGTCAGCACACCAGCAAAAAAACGATTAATTAAAACCCCCGATGTTAAAATTTTCGCCAAAAATTGAGCCGCAAAAAAATAGTACTTTGGGAGCGGGTTACAATTGCTTTTTTTCTACGCCACACAACAAAGATACAGTTGAAATTTTAAACCCTTTGGGTTGTAATTAGGCTAAAAGGAAAAAAATTTTTTATATTTTGGGGGGGTTTAAAAAGAGGGTTTCTTGGGTCACACACCCCGCAAAAAAACGCTTAAATTTAAACCCCCGGATTTAAATTGCCAATAGAATTGACAGCCAAAAATGAAGGGTATTTGTATTTTTGGGTTAAAAAAAAAAAAACCCCGTTTCTTTTTAAATTTTAAAACAAAACGAAAAAGGCTTAGATCCCACTTGGATAGGGAAAAGTATATGCCCGCTGCAGTGGACGCCCACTGGATTTCAGATCCAATACCCCAAAAAAAAATTTGAAAAAGAACATTTAAAAACAGTCTCTGAACAAGCTGGGGACACCCCACAGAAAAAACGCTAAAAAAATAAATTTTTTATTTAAAAGCTATCAAACCGCGGAAACACCTTTCCCCGAAAGAGCACCAAGGGGAGGATTTTAAAACCCTTTTCCGGGGTCGCGCCCCGGACTTATTAGGCGGTGAAAGGCCCCAGAATCCCCCCGGCTCTGATTGGGGTTCAAACCCCTGCACCCAAAAGGGGCCTGCCCCCCGCTATTTTCCCACTTCCCTTTTTCCCCCAGAGTGCTTTTCCCCCTGTAGCGCCCCTGTGCCGCACCCTTTTATCAAACAAAAACACACTTTGTTCACCCCCCAAAATAACCCCCAAACCCTTTGACTTCGTTCCGAACCGGAAAAGTTTTTCCTGAAATTCTAAACGTATTCCCCTTCGTTTTGAAATTTGGGTTTTGCCCATCTCAACATAGCCGTCATTGCCATAAACGCATCAGTAAGGGAAGAATCTTAGGTGTTTAACCACCACCAAAAAGTTTTTGTCCCCTGCAGCGAATGCATGGGGTTCAATGGGGAAACACTTTTGGGGAAAAAAGGCCACACCGATTTCCCCGGCTTCCCCAAAAACTGACACCCCCCTCTGTGTCCGCCTCCCTCCCCAAATTTCCCAAAACAAAACGTTTCCCAGCTGCCCATGTCTTTCAGGTCATGATCAAGGAAACCCCTCCGTTTCAGCCTTCCCCCATTGCCCGAGTACAACCAGCACCCCCCAAGGGAACCCATCCTACCCAAACCCCCCCTTTCCCCCATTTACCTGCCCCCCGTAAAAGCGGCCAGTTTTTTTCCCCCCCCGCCCATTTTGTCGCCAAGGTTTGAAGCAGAAGGGAAAACTTTTTAAAAAAAACCATTCCCCAAAACCAAAAAACCTTAAATCGCCAGGCCCTTTTTCCATGGAAATTTGCCTTTTTCCTTTGGGACACAGATGGGTTCCGCCATGCAGGCCCTTGCCTGCCCCCCCATACCCATTTTTTTCCAAAAAAGCCCCCCCTCCCCGCCCTGGCCCCGCCACGTGTCCCTCTAAAATTTTAAAAAAGCGTTGGGCTGCATCTGTGTCCGGAAAAAGGGCCCTCTGAAAACCCCCGCTACATGGCCGCTTTTTTTCCCCGTGACAGCTTCACGGGGGATTGGGTGGATTCTCTGGGAGTGACGGTTGGGGTCTCAGGCTCAAATGCACGGTTTTTCAAAACCGCAGGATGGTGCAGGGTTCTTTCCCCCCAAGGTCAACTTGGGACAACACGTGCCCCCGAAAACCCGGCCGTGTTTTAAATTTTAAAATTTAAAAAGTCTTGGAGACCCCTCAACCCCCACAGGCCAGGGGGTTTTGGACGGAAACCCTTTGCAACGAAACCCCAGCGCTGGCTAGGTGGGCAAAACCTTTGCCAGGCAAGTGGGGTGGGGAAAACAGTCGAAATCTCCCGGGTTTCCCTTTAAAAAATCGGGAGGGTGGACACACCCCTTTTCCTTTTCACAAAACCCCCCCTGGAAAACCCCCGTCGTCCCGAAATTTCTTTAAAACGCTACCTGGGTCTGGGCTCCTGTGAGAGAAGGCTTGAAGGGCGAAACTCACACTTCCACCCGTTTGCACCCTGCTTTCGTCCCGCCTGGGTTGGGGTTGGGGAGCGTCCGCTCGGGCCCCCCCATCAACCATCTCATTGTTGACGTGGCAACACCCCGGAAAATTTCACCTTCCACATGCTTTCCCCGCAATTGTGGCAGCAGCGCAATGCCAATTTCGCAGCACAAAGTGACACATGGGCCCGACAAGCACAGTGTGGAAACCCCGGGGTGTTGCCCTGAGAGTGGGGGCAAAGGGGAAAGAGCTCTGGGAAAAAATTCTTGGATATTTGGGAAAAAGCCACCAAAATGGTCAGTTTCAGACAAAAGCCCTTGTCAGCAGGATCTGTGCTGAACTTAAATTCTGACACTCGGGAAAAAACAGTCCCACCAGGAAAGGAGGGGGTGGGCGGGCACAGATGCAAACAAAGAGCCTTTTTTCTCCGTCCCAAAAACCCAAAAGGGCCCCCAGTTTTACAACTTTAAACGTTCTTTATTAGGCCCTGGGGTTTGGGTCCCGGGGGTAGTGCAAAAACAGCCCCCTCACTCTTAGGTTCCCCGCATAAAAGGGAAAAATCATGGCTGTGTTGGGGCTGAGGTGGAAAGCCAGGAGGAGGAGGGATGAGGAAATTTCCCGGACCCGACGTCACCAAAGGGCCCCCCCCTTGGGGAAAAAAAAGGGGTTTTTACGGGTTTGGGCAGAAGAGGGGTTGAGGAAAATCAATTTTTCTATTTTCCCCCGGAAACCCAAAACTCTTTAAATCAAGGGCTCCATCCTCACATGGGGTGCTTTGATGCTCCATTTCCTTTCCCAAAATGACCTTGCATTAAGACCATCAAAAAGAACAACAGTTACTGGGGGGGCCACCCCCTTGATCCCCAGTACAAAATCGAAACTCAGCACTTTCCTTCCACCCCCCAAATAGAGAATAAAACAGGAAGGAGACAGTGCTGATTGATCAAAAAGGGAAAAAATCTGTTACGTCTGCTTCAAATTTTTTTCAAATGTCACCTTTTGGGAACAACGTCCGCAACGTGACAGCAGTAGATTTCCAATTTCCGTACAGCAGCAGGCATTGTGGCAAAGCCTAAAAGGGGGGACCTCCCGGCAATCTTTTTTTTACCCTTTTTTACCAACTCACCAATGCATGTAATTCAGGGCACAAAACCACATTCAACACACAGAGACCCCCACTTAAGATCATGGTGCCGAAATATTTTGAGCTCAAAACCCGATTTTTGGATATTTTTCCGGACCCAAAACGACTTCTGGGGGTCCCCAAAAAAGGGTGAAAGGGCCCAGCTCAATTTACCATCCCATAAAGGTTTTTCCCCCCCAGCAGCCAGCGTCCCGTCTGACAAAAACCTTTAGGGACAGATCTCGTATGTTTGGCCCCCAAATTTCCGAGGTCAAACCCCTTAGTTGCCGGTCTACTTCACCTTCCTCTTTAAACAGAAATGGGCCTCTTTTAAAAAATTTTTTTTAAAATTTTAAATTTTTTTACTGGCAATTTTTTCCATTTTTCCCAAAAAGGGCCATTTTGCTGGTTTTGCGGTGGGGGACTGGGAAAAGACAAACCAAAAAGTACAAAAAGGGTTTTATGAAAAAACTGTAAAACCAATTTTCTCACTTTACTTTTAAATTTTTTGCAAATGTCATGGGTTTTGGGGTCATGGGGGCTGTGAGATACAGCCTTATAAAAAAGGTCCTTTTTTATTAAAATGTGGTTTCAAGTGGGCAAATTTTTCTCTCACAAATTTTTTTAAAAGTGGGTGAAAGTCATTTTTTTTTACTTTTTTGGGGCATCTGGGTGTGAAACACAGTTAATTAAATTAAAGTTCCCCATTTTTTTAAAAATTTTTTTTTCTAACAGACATTTGTTTTTTCACTAGGATGAACAATTAAAAATCAACAAATTTGAAAAAACGGGATGGTTTTTATGTTTTATCGGAAATTTCCGATATTTTAGGGGAAAAATCTGCGCAAAAATTCTATTACTATTGGGGACCATTTTTAGTGCTTCCTGGGCATTTTGGGGGGGCCAGCAAATCACTTAAAAAGCATAGAGCCCGGGTGAGCTGGGTGCCCGAAAATCAAAGACTGTGATGTTATTTGGTTTTCATTGGGTTTTAAAAACACATTACTTCGGGTTTTTCATAGAACACGTTTCCCGTTCATCAAACAGTTTTCAGTTTTCTCTCACCCAGAGCAGGATGTGGGCTAGGTCTCCCAATCCCGCTCAGCCGAGACACAGTTTTCCTTTTTTTCATCCCGACAACAAACCCTTTTTAAAACTTGGGAAAATTTGAACAAAAGGTAGATTAAGAATTTCAGTCTTAGTTAGACAAGACTTTTAAAAAAAGGGAACAAACCAAAAACCCCCCTTTTGGGGTTTTGTGGAAGGAGGGTGGGGCCCCCACATTGGGAAGTGGTTTTTCAAATTTAAAAAAGATAAAAATTGTTTAAGCCCAGAAAACCGCTTTGAACCTTCAATTTAAAAGGCTTTTTTATCCAAAATTTTTGGGCCCGCAAAAACCCGGACCAGAGGTGAAATTGTACCTTTTAATTTTTTTGGGAGTCCCCCCAATTTTTTCAAAGAAACCCCCCTTGAAATTTTAAATTAGGTACAGAAAAATTTTCTAGTAACTTCACGTGATTTCATAGGTGCAAAACCCACCTTTTTATTAAACCGTAAAAAAAGTTTTAAAAAAAGGGGTTTTTCCCCCTTTTGGGGCAGCCCCGTTTTGCTCAAAGACCCATCTTGTACTTATATTAGGATACAGAATTTTTCTAGTAACTGCTGTGTATTTCATTTTTTTTTATGGGTGCATAAACCACCTTTTCTTATCCGTATAACTTTTAATTAGCTGTATTAATATTTTGTTTCGCCCCAGTTTTTTATCAATAGCCACCTTGTACTTAAATTTGGCTACAGAAGATTTTGTTGTTACTGTTGGTGTATTTCATGGGTGCAAATACCACGTTTGTTATCTTATAACTTTTAAATAGCTGTATTGCACATGGCTGCGGTCCCTAGTTTTTTTTCAAATAGCCACGTTGTACGGCAATATTTGTATAGAAAACATTTTCTAGTAACTGTTTTCTCGTTTGTCTTGCTGCAAAAAAACGCAATTTCTCATTCGTTGTCCTTATAACTTCTGAATATTTTTTTATTGCGCTCAATGAATCTCAGTTGGCGCAGATAGCGCACTTGTATGATAGTTTGTTGAATAATATCAATTCCTAGTACTAGTGGGCAGTTGGAAATCCCTGGGACTGAAGGAAGAACACTGTTGATTTTGTCTAACAGTTCTTCCACGGTTCTTCCACAATTTCCTCCAGCATGTGGAGCACAACGAGAAATAGACTGCCAAGAAAAGGGACAACTGGGAGGAACAGGAGCATCAACCACCAGCATTTCCAGTGAAGCTCATTGGTCCGCATCATACGGAGGGGCAAGCACTACCCAGGTCTTGACTGTGTACTGAGGAAGGTGGGGTCTTACCTCACACTTCGCTTCCACACTCTGCTTCAGCATGACTGTTTTCGTTGCTGCATCATAAGGACATTTTTACTGTGTTAATAGATGACGGACGCCAGCCTGGGCTTTCACCGCACCCACTGAAACTCCGGCCCTGGCAGCTGAACCTGCGCTGTTAAGAGATAACTGCGCTAGGCCTGGGCGCTCACCGCACCCATGTAAGTATGGCCCTAGCAGCTGGACTCCGTGTTAACAGATGTCTCCCATGGCAGCATGGCTCCCACCGTTTGGGGCAAAAAAACATGAGAGCTTTCAAATTTCTCTAAAATTCAGATTTAGCAAAAGGTGATTTCTGGGAGGTTATGTAGTGTCAAAAGGGCTTCAGGCTGGACACAAATTGCACAATTTGAGGCTTAAAAAATTTTCTGTCTGAAGTAACTATTGCGGATCGCATCATTTGATCTCCAGGGAGACTGTCCCTAATCACTGAAGAAGATTTGGAGGGAAAAAATGAGACAATGAATTGAATTGGCTGAATCACTATTCAGAAGTCAGCGTGGAAAAATGTCTTCTCAACTTTAGAAGTGTTTTGGGGTTGATTAGGAAATTATTGATTACTTCATGGGTGTGCGAACGAATTTACACATTCTACCTCGTGTAAAAAAATACCTTTAAAAACTGCAGGGGGGGGGTATGTTGTATGTTATCACACTTGAAAAAAAAGCAACAATGATAATAATGTAAATACTATAAAATTAAACTTTTCCTGATAAAATTCTGTAAACAAAATGTCAGTTACAAAACCCATATACTAAATGACGTCACTGTACAAAATAGCATAGTGCCACTTGTGATTCTGTGGGTCAAACAGGTTTAGGAGTCATGCTGTGGTCCAGGACAGGGATCGTCTATGTCCAGTGAAACTAAAATGGTGGTTCAAATACTCCTTTTTTCGGCGCTTTTTAATCTATGGGTCAGACAGGTTTGATGGTCATACTGCGTTCCAGGACAGGGGATAGTCAATGTGCAGTTCAACTAAAATGTGGTTCAAGTAATACTGCCTTCTGTCACTTTTTAATTTGTGGGTCATTGCAGGTTTTAAGGTCACTCTGTGGTACAGGGACAGGGATTAGTGAATAGTCTGTCAGTTTTTTCTTGACTCTTGTTGCTCTTATTGTCTTTGGCTAAGATGAAAAAATTAAACACGTATCAATTTTACTGTTGTGGATGTTAATTCCAGCTTCTCCTCCGTGTTTGGTGTAAGATTGAAGGTGTTGTTCCCCTCCCATAGATTTTTATGATCATCGGCGATTATCTATTATCGTATATCAGATTATCTGCTTGATAAATTGATCGATATCGGACTATCGATCCGATGACGATAGTTGACGCAATCGCTCATCACTATTCTTCACAATTATCAAGAGTGGCCAAAGGGTCATGTTTTGAATTTTTCGGGCATGTTGCTGTGAAATACAGCTATGCTACAGGTCCTATTGTAAAAATTGTCGTTTCTAACAGACATTTGTTCTTCACAATTGTCAACAGTGGCTGAAGGGTCATGTTTTGAATTTTACGGGGCATGGTGCTGTCAATAACAGGAATGGGTAGGACACCTGTTAATGGACACATATTGCAAAATGATCTTGGTTTTGAAAATTTTATCTTAGCTAGCAATCCATGTTGTGACATCAACCCCATTTATTAACCAATTAAAAAAAAGAGAAACAAATGGACGTGGTGGGTTTCTCCATCCTTTTAAATGTGTTTTATAGAATTAATAACCAACAACCCCTCCACCCCTCACCACCCCCCCCTAAATAACCCCCCCTACCCTAAGAAACCCCCCTCAAAAAAATCCTCCCCCCCTCCCCCCCTTTACCTCACCCCTACCATACCCCACTCTATATAACTTGCACTGTAACAAAATAGCTGATAAAATATCCCTCTGAATTGTACAAAGGGAGGTTTCAGGAAGACTTGAACAGATGTAGGTTATTCTGAGGACATGAAGTATTGAGCACATTCATCACCCCAAGAAAAGAGATAGAGATGGAGGGGCAAGCGCTCTCGTAGAGGCAGAAATGTCTCAAGCGCTACCATGTCTTGACTGTGTACTGAGGAAGGCTGGAGGTCTTAACTCACACTTCCGCTTCCGCTCTCGGCTTCAGCACGGACTGTGTTTCGTTGCTGAGTCTGTAAGAGAGAGATTTTTGCCGTTGTTAAGGATGAAGGATGCCAGCCTGGGCTTTCACTGCACACACGTAACTCAGGCCCTGCTAGCTGACCTGCTTGGTAATTGATGACGGACGCCAGCCCGTGCTCTAACAACTCTCACAGCAGTTACGCTGCTGAACCTCGTGAGTCCACGTTTTCAGCCTCTCCGCATTCCGGCACTTTTTTTAATCTGTGGGTCAGTTTGGATTTAATGGTCATACTTGCAGTCAAGGTCAGGTTTAGTAAAAGTCCAGTTCAACTTAAATGGTGGTTCCAAAGACTCGTTTTTCCGGCACTTTTTAATCATGTGGGTCATGTAGATTTAAGGGGTTAATGCTGCGGTCCAGGTCAGTTCTTGTCGAATGTCCAGTTTACTAAAATGGTGGGTTCAAAGTCTCCTTTTTCCGGCTACCTTTTTAATCTGTGGGTCAGATAGGTTTAAGGGTCATGCTGTGTAAAGACTGGGATTAGTGATTAGTCTTTCATTTTTTTCTGTGATCTTGTTGCCTAATTGTCTTGCCTTAGATGTAGTACGTATCCAGTTTACTGTTTGTGTATGTTAATTCCAGCTTCTCCAGCGACTGTTTGGGTGTAAGAATGAATGTGTTGTTCCTCTCCCATAGACTAAGGTCTTCTGGCTATTTTTTTATCTGTTATCGACTATCAGATATCGTCATGATAATTGCCGATATCGACTCGATAATGATAGTTGACACAATCGTTCATCACTACTAATGAATCCAACGTAGTTCAAAGGGGAAACCTATTAATGAAAAAAAAAAAAAATAAACACCACACAAACATATATTGGCTAACCAGTGTCTTACATTCCCCAAGAGCAATCAATTCTCCTATTACTAGGAAAGTTAGATTTATGCTGTGGGGCTTATGTAATCATCAAACTTTTCTGGAGGCTGAATAGGCTATCTAGCGCCCAGGAAAGTTGGGTAAAACTTCTCCCTAAAGCAGGGCAGTTCAGTCGGTAAGCCAGTACCGACTCCAACTCCGACTCTCAATTTTTCCTGAACATTGACTCGACTCCACTCTCTTTCATGGCATATTTTTTAGTGATAAAACTTTACTGTATAAAATGTAAACATTGGGCTGATGTGATTCAATAATCAAATTATTTAGTTAGAACTTACATGACAAGCAAAATGGTAACATTGTTTTTAACTTTTAATTTGAGGATCATATCATTACATCCACTACAGCTTTGAACATGTGGCTACAATCATTTTATAGACAATCTTCTTATTTAACACATACATTATTTAGTATTTAGCATCTGCTTAGTTCTGCAGATTCTGGTCATGTAACTGAATTGTTACTCTTTTGCTCCTAAAAATCAAAATTTGGCTTTCAGCACTGATTGAATCCTTCTGGGTATGCTCTGGATAAGACACCAAAATCTGATCCCAGGTCTCTTCTACACGTCCTCCCTGTTGGTGCATACTGGATTTGGGTACGAATACAGCATTTTCTTCAACTATACCCACAAGTGTTGGATTGTGTTGAGGTCTGGGGACTGTGGAGGCCAATACAGCAACTCTACTTCATTGTCATTGAACCATTGCTTCTCCAACCTTGACGTCTGCTTCGGGTCGTTGTCCTGCTGGAACACTATGTCGTCCATTTCATAGCCATAGTACTAGTGTGTATGAAGTATCATTTGTAGGACACCAAATATATCTCAGCATTGTGGTCACCTCTATCCGGTCAGTATCCAACGCAGTTGGATGTGAAACCTCCCCATATCCTAAGGATTCTTCCACCGAACCTGAAAGTTCTTCCAGGTTCTCGATCCATTAGCCCCCTTTTCCTTTGATTCTTCAAGACCCATTTTCCCCATCAGAGCCCGGTATATTGACTTTCATCTCATTGCTCCAAATCATTTGTTTCCAATCTTCTATTTTACGTACTCTTTTGCAAACTCTTTGCCGACGCTTCTTATGACAAGATTGAAGTCCAGGCTTCTTCACCTTTTTTCGGGCCATCATTCCAGACCTTTGTAATGAGTGTTGCCCGGTGCTTGCATGGACATCTATGGTCTCACTCTTACAAAACCTACGAGCCGCCTCCACTGCCTTGTCTACTGCGTTAGAACTGATCGACCTGTGTTGAGTGATCTTGTTGGCTCTGTATTTTCCATGGATGTCCATCCTCTTGGCTTGTGAATGATGGACTTCATTACATTTGTTTCAGCATCAGGGCCTCACATGATGCAGTTGGATAATGTTACTTGGCCAGGGGGGGGAGGGGGGGTGGGGGGGGGGGGGGGGGGGGACATATGATTTGAGCTGGATTAGATGCTGTTTCTCTTTCCTTGGGAAATCTTTTTCATGGCTGCCTCAAAACAGTGAATTTTCGTCTTTGGGAAATCACATAATAACAAACTGAGCTTCAGGGAATATGAGGAACAGGCTATAATTTGTAGTAACAAGAAGAAAAAGATTGTTCCAACCATCCAGGAGCAAAACAAGTAACATGCAGTTACATGGCAAGGATCTGCAGATCTAAGCAAATTGACTTAAATAGTTGCAGGTAAAAGTTATGTATGCGAGCAAAGATGATCTGTCTATAAATGATGGGAGTCTCACATGATTCGGATATGGAGCCTGAAAGTCACAGTTCAAAAAACATTGTTACTCTTTTGTTGGTCGATGTAAAATCTTTTTATAGGATACGACTTTAGAACACAAAACTTTGTATATTGGTAATTATGTAGTGATTAAAATTTTGCTGAATCTGGACAATCAGTTTGCTATGGAGCAGAATATTTTCCCTGCGGTAACGCTTTGCCTGCTCCATGTCATCAATTAAACTCCTATTGAGGCTGAAGGTATGGGAGCAGTGGCACTGGCAAGATCCAATTTATCTTGCTTTTGCACCGCATTGAATTAACTGGACCAATTTATTATATATTTTGGGAGTCCATTTTTTAACTACTCCAACTTCGACTTCTGCAAAATGGGCACCGACTCCGACACCACAGCCCTGCCATAAAGCATATAACCATATTTTCTATCCTAGGAAAGATGGATACCTGCTGTGGAGTTTGGGATTTTACAGACAGACACACACAGACATGTACTGTACAAAGACACGCACATATATGTGCACACACACAAATGTACACATACACACAGACATGCACAACCAAACATCCATGTACAGACATACCCCTGCATGTACACACATGCACACACAGACACATAAAATTAACCTGATCCCCATGCAAGTCTTGGTGTGGTGTTGATAAGCAGAATGTTATAGAGGAGGACAGGCAGCTTCCTGCTTCTGAGCCTCTGTACACTGCCATGCTGAGAGCATTTTTTTCTCTGACCCAAAGTCTTCAGAAAGCTCCAGCTGAGGCTTTCTACAGGAGGTGCGCTGTGCTTCACAACCTCCGATTACTGCTTCATAGATCTGTAATAGTGTGCCAGAGAACTCCCTGGCCCTCCCCCTCCACCAGGCTGCAAAGACACCGGCTGGGAAGGGAGACAGGCACGTAAAAATTAAATAAAGAATGTGTGCCGATTATGTCTATCACCGGATACCACCCCCTACAGGCCCTTGAGTGCCTAGTGTAATATGGCCATGGTGGTAAATGCAATTGGCAACCACGAATGAGGCTGGATAAATATAGACTGAAATAAAGCTGTGATTGTGTAGAAGCCTACCATAAGATCGCTGACTAGGCTGCAGAGAGAGTAACCTATGCAGTTTCCAACACTGACAGTAAGAGACAGCCAGAAAACTCCTAGTACAAAAAGAGAACATCAGTGACATCTGTGACCCTTGTACCATCTGTAACTTCAGTCACATCCATAACAACAGTAACAACCACAACATCCAAGTGAGTAGCACTGGTGCAGAGTTTGATTGTGGATTATTGTGCCTTGGACCATTGCCTGTGCAAGAAACTGGGGATATCACACTTCTGATTCAAGGAACATAACTTGTATTAAAATGTAATGCTGTATCAGAACTAAGTGCATTATAAGAACTGTACTAGCTATAAAGTACCGCATAGATCTGTGGACCTTGTTGTGGGTGCCCATCCACCTCCACCTTTGTGGATTCTGGATCCGCCTGGAACTTAGTTACACGATTTAATGGTATCTAAGTTTTGTCTTCCAGTGGTTGGTTTGTCTATGCCTCTGGTTTAACTCTTCAATTTTCGAGGATGCCTGGGGTCTATATTTTAGCTTCTGCTCTGTTCCCTCTGTTTCTCCAAGTGGGCTCATTGCACAAGGATAGAATTGAATGCTACATGTTGCTCCGCTCCTCCTCTTTAGTCCTTCTGGGACTGCAGCATCACACTCCATTCCTCAATTGGCACACGGGTGAAGTCACATGTTGGGTACAAGACTGTCATTCTCGCTATCTTGTGGTACCGCGTCCATTGCATACCACTTCTCCACTGACGTCCATTTCAGAAATTCACTGATGTATTGTCATAGAAGGAGGGGGAGACCCTTCCTCCTCATTGGCTTTATGATTGCCCAATAGACCTTCTGCCAGGTACTATTCCTACGTGGCTGGGTCTATGCAATTGTCAGTATCAGAGACTCAGGCCATGTTGGCCTACTTCAAAGATAACCTTCAAAAGAGGTTTATCCACAAGTCTTCCTCTCCTGCTGGTAAAAGGTTTTTCTTTATGAAGAAAAAAAGAAGTTTCACCCTGTACCTGCATAGACTGTCAGGGTCTCACTAAGATAACCATGAAAAACCAATATCCACTACCACTAATCTCTGAGCTCTTTGACTGGCTCTGGGGTGCCAAGGTCTTCACGAATTTGGACTAGCGGAGAACCTATAACCTCATCCGAATCTGTGAGGGAGATGAAAGGAAGACTGCATTTAACACCGGGGATGGTTACTTTGAGTTTCTAGTGATTCCCTTTGGTCTATGTAATGCTACTTCTCTTTTCCAAGAATTCGTTAACAAGATATTCAGGGGCATCTTGTGCTTTTGTGTTGTTATATATCTGGACAATATCTTTGGTCTTCTCAGACAATCTAGAATCTCGTCGGGCTCACATACGCCATTTTCTGAGGTGTCAGCTCTATGCCAGACAGAAAAATATGTCTTCGAATGGTCCTCTCTGCCTTTCCTCAGTCATATTTTCTTAGAAAGTGGGACTTCAAATGGATCCTGCCAAGCTTTTGGCTGTCTTGCAAAGGCCTCAACCAGTCGGTCTTCAGTCATACAGCGCTTCCTTGGTTTTGCCAACTACTACAATTACAGGCAGCTTACCCAAGATAGAGGGGTTAACACCGTTCCCTAATTACAAAAAATTCTATGCCAGATAGGGAGAAATAATTATTAAAGTATAACTTTTAATAGATATACCGATAAAGTCTCACAAAAGGCCAGCAGAGACAAACAAACAAGTGCACTAACAAAATCCACCTACAAAAACTAAAAAGATATAAGAGCCTACCAAGTACCTGGGAATAGTCGGCCCGATTAAGGGGACGCTCCGTCTGGAACCTAGCCCTGACGCTTGTCTAACCATAAAAAACCCTGTCCCAACTTGTTTCATCCTTCCCAGATGTCAACAAGATCTACTCAGGGGATATTATAATGGGAGAAAAAAAGAGGGGTGTATACGAGGATATTATCAAGGGTATCATTAAAAATGTGTTAAGGCATTTACATTATTATGACAAGGGTGTGGGAACATAGATTGTCAAAAAACTCAAATTTATTGTAAGGTGCCGACATAATTAAACAATAAAAAGTGTACACCAACACCAAAAACTCAACACTACAACATTAACAGTAAACTTCTGTAGTGTCGATGTTAGTCTTTTAATATCACAAAAGGTATAAACCTAGAGAGCTAGACGCCTAATCCATTCTTAACGCCAGGACATATACCAGGAATAGATGTATCCGCTATGACATGGCTGTCTCAATAGCAAAACAGCCACTAACTTCGGATATAATGTATATATAGACACCTTACCAACCAAAGCAATAACGCCCGTAGTAGATCGGTTGTCTCACAGTGGATAGTAGATCACCTACTAGTCCCTCTAGGATCACCGGGTGACGGTGGTAAATGCCGTTAACGCAGAGGATACAAGGGCAACTTCAGACTGTGCGAGGAGAACCGCTGCACTGCCACAGCTCGTATCGCGTCCGAGCGGCCACCCAGGCTACACGCGAACCACATCATGCTGCAGTTGATGAGAGACCATGATACATAATGCTATCTGTTCAGAGCTGATTATAATTTGTGAAAATTACCAAACACACAAGAAAAAAAGACCCATAATAAACTAGTAACTAAAACCTACTCTACTATTATCTTCAGTTGAAGGATGTCCCTGCTAACTTCCAGAGCTATTTAAAAGAAGAGGTATTCCCATTTCACACTTGTTGTACCATATTGATAGGATATGCCTTTATTGTTATGAAAGGTACTGGTTCCACCTTTGGGACCACGCCTATTTCGGGAAAGGACACTCAAAAGTCTCCTTACATCAAAATCTAATAGGATCTATTTCAGGAATGAAACTCCGGAAGTCTGGACCAGCACCTAACACACATCGATGGAATATCTTATCAATATGCCACCAATGTGTGAGATATAGTCCTCTCATCAACTGCAGCATTGATTGTGGTTCGCGTGGAGCTGAGTGCGCTTGGGAGCGATACCGTGCGGTGGTGTGCAGAGGTCTCCTCGGCGCAGTTCTGATGTCGCGCCTGATCCTCTGCAGTTAGCGGCATTGGTCCGCCATCACCCGGTGTTCTAGAGGGGACTAGTAGGTGATCCACTAACCCGCTGTGAGGACTACGCGCCGACTACTACGGGCGTTATTGTTTTGGTTGGTAAGGTGTCTATATATACATTATATCCAAAGTTAGTGGCTGTTTTGCTATTGAGACAGTCATGTCATAGTGGATACTCTATTCTAGTATGAGTGTCTGGCGGTAAGAATTGGATAGGCGTCTAGCTCTCTAGGTTTATCACCTTTTGTGATATCACAGACTAACATCACACTACAGAAGTGTTACTGTGTATGTTGTAGTGTTGAGTTTTGGTGTTGGTGTACACTTTTTATTGTTTAATTTATGTCGGCACCTTTATAATTTGAGATTTTTGACATCCTGTGCCATCCTGACCCGAAGGAAGCCTTTTTTCTGAAGTCAATGCCTTCTCAGTGGGTGCAGTTCTTACACAGAAAATCCCTGGATGGAAAACAATTATTTGTGGCTTTTTTTCCCTGCAGAGTGAAACTACACCATTTGAGATCGGGAATTACTGGCCATCAAGTTGACCTTAGAAGAATGGCGTCATCTGTTGGAAGGGGATTGTCTTCTGGTCAACATCTATACAGACAACAAAAATCTACTCTATCTCCAGACGACTCGGGGTCTAAATTTTCGGCAAGCTAGACGGTTCCTTTTCTTTTCCAGGTTCCATTTCCTCATTCACTTCAGACCTGATGATAAGAATATCAAGGCCAATGTCCTCTCTTGTGCTTCTGATGTAGTAGGCCTGGAATCCATGCCTCAGCAATAGTTCCTCCCGAACACCTGATCTCCTCAGCTCCTATTGACCTCCAACCGTGTTCTGCCAGAAAAACTTTTGTGCGTCCGGAACTTAGGAAAAAGTTTTGAAATGGGGACATTGGCCTGTGGTGGCTGGGATCTCAGGAGTTCGAATGTCAACTCATATCCTATTACTACTGGTGGCCAAATCTTTTTACAGACATCAAGGACTTTGATTAATCTTGTGCCACCTGTGCCCGCAATAAGTCCTCCCATCTCAGGGCTTCTGGCCTTCTGCAGGCTCTGCCTACTTGTGATGCTCTTTGGACCCATGGATCTATCACCCTCCTTTAGTAACCCAGTCATTATGGTGGTTACAGATCAATTCTCAAAAATTTCTCACTTTGTGCCATTACCCAGTCTTCCTTCTACTTTCAAATTGGCCAGCCTCTTCCTACATATATTTTGTCAGTATGAGTATCCCCAGCACCTTGTCTTCATTCAAGTTGTTTAATATGTCTTGAGATTCTTGCGTGCTCTATGCCATCATCTGCAATTGTAACTGAACTTTTTGTCAGCATACCATCCTCAGACAAGTGGCCAGTTTGAAAAGGTGAACCAGGTTCTGGGCAATTAGATGTGCCACATCACCTGTGCACATCAAGACGACTGCGTAAGCCTTCTACCCTGGGCAATATTCTCCTATAACCACCTGGATTCTGACTCTGCTTCTGCTTCCCCCTTCTATACAGTTTATGGCCAACATCCTTGTCCTCCTCTCCCACTACAAATGTTCTCTGACATTCCTGCTGTGGTTGTTCAAGTCTGGGACTTTATGACTATCTGGTGGGACCACAGCTCCACACTATGGGTCATGGGCGCACCCCTGTCTCTCTCCCTGCTGCTCTTAAAATAGGAGTGCTGTGACCCACATGTTGGGCCACGGGCACCCTTGTAAATGTATGTCCTGTTGCTCGTAATCACCTCTCCTCGCTCCATGCTGTTCTCATGCCAGCCGGCATGTGTGTCCCTGCTCTCCAAGCAACCTTATTTAGTCCTGCCTCTTCACCTTAACCCTTGCGCTCGTTTTCTTAGAGAAAGTGTTTCTTGTGTGTCTGCATCTACCATGTTGGTGATGTGGCTTACACCAGTATATCCACTAGGAGAAATAGGAGGTCAGTAATAGGAGAAAACTATCTCTGGAAGGGCACACTAGCCGTTGACCGTATGGACTTCGTCTCACCCACTGAGGAACTTTGTTGTTACAGAGGGAAACGCGTCTGGGTAATGAGTGAGTAAGGACATAATATACTGTTGTGTTTTTGCCTAATTGGCATCTACTACATAGGGGTATACATTGGCCCTTTATCTTCCAAAGGTTCTAGTCCACTTATGAGTAAATAGGAGGGCTTAAGTATACGGACCTTCCCTATTGCTCTTGGAAGTTGGTTGGAACAACTTTGTGTATATTTGTTTATGTGGAACTGTTTTTTGACCTACTGTCTGATTCTAGTGCTTAGGGATAAAGAGTTTAGGAGCATTTACCCATGGGACCGTCCTTTTTCAGGACGATTATCCCGCTGTGGGTGTCGCATAGGGTATATTATTGCTAATCCTAGGGTGAGATAGAATTTCTCCCCATTTATCCCTAGTTTTTCATTTGTTCACTTGTGGAAATTTGTGTGTTTCTATCACGTCCCTTTCCCTTAATAGAATTTTAGTTTTTACTGATATTTAAATAAAAGTTAGGTTTTAATTGGGATATTTTCCTTTGGTAAAATTTTTTGTTTATATTCCATTATATATATTCTGAGTTTCAGAATTTGTCTTTCCTGCACAGTATATCCACTACCCATAGCCGTTACAGACCAGTTCATATGATGTTGTAACCACCAAGCTCTTAATGCCTCTATGGAGTAAAACCTGCTCAAATTTATCTGTAAAGATTAGCTTTTAATTGTTACTTCACCATCTGTTCAACAAGAGAGTTACCGCTATACTAACTTAAAGGGGTTTTCACACCACAGTAATTGGCTTTTAACCTGTCAAAAAGATAAGTGATAAAAAAGGTACCAACCACCTCTCCCTGCTTTTTCTCATCTGATTGCTCCAACTGCCTTATCCAATCATGGTGATTCACTTTTGATAAGTCTTATCTCTAGAACAGGAGCTTTTTTTTATCTAAGTGAATTACAAGATTTAACACTTTAACACTCTGCAACTTTGTGCACTACAGATTTTAAACCTCCTGCACTCATGTCACTGTAACAGGAGTAGCTGGAAATAGTAGAGCTGATATGGAAATCACTGCTATAAAACCACTCACAGCCTAAGCTGGAAGTTTGAATCTAAAGCTACCTGTGGCTTTGTGAAACAGCTTGGTGACACAATCACTTTAAGTGTGCTGTAGTTAAAGGCATGGTCCCACAAAGCCGCTAAGAGGACTGCTCATTAGTGTTGAGTGAATAGTAAAAAGTTTGATTAGAACCTTGAACTTTTGTGAGTTCAGTTCAAAGTTCTGTTCGAACTCAAACTTCGAAACCCATTAAAGTCAATGGGAGAAGATGTTCTGGTTAACTTTTATACCTATACAGGTGAGGAGAAGCTGGACTTACCATCCATAGCAGTAAACTGGATACGAGAAACAACTTAGTGAAGAAAATTTGTCTCTAAGAGCGACAGAAAAAAATTGAGAAGCTAAAATACTTCATTCCTTTCAATGGCTAACTGAAAAGATGAGACAGCTTGCAAGCAGGGGTGTAGCTATAGGAGGTTCAGCGGTAGCTACAGGGCCCTGCATCCTTAGGGGGCCCAAAAGCCTCTTTTGACACACAGGAGATTTGGAGATGGTGTGTTATACAATTACTGAACCCCCAAAACTGCAAAAACTGAACTTTTGGGCACTGAGTATGATTTAGCAAATCCAAGCACTCTGTATAATATATATCCATGTGTATGAGAATTAGGAGATATGTGAGCCTGCAAATGTCTTCAAAGAACAGCTTCTGGGTGTGGGAAAGATGCAGCCAGCAATACCAAACTCCAAAAACTATTGCTGTCTATGGAGAGGAAAATGCTATCTAACTAAGAGCAGTCTGTACAGTACAGAGAGTGAGCTGAAAATGGACTTCGCAAGGCAATACAGTGAAATATATATAACATGGTCATGTGATTTTAGCAGCCAGTGAGAGCCCTACACTTAGGCGATGACGTTTTTGACACTTTCGCTTTTCACTGATTGGATGGCCTTTAAAAGTGCAGAAAGGTGATTGGATGGCTGCCAAAAGTGCAGAGAGCCGCTTAAAACGAAACTGAAAATGCTGTGTCGAACTAAAACTTTAATTGAACGAACAGTAAAATGTTTGGTTCGTTTTGAGTTCTAAAAATATGAGAAGTTCTACTAGAACTTAACTTTTGTACAACAGTTTCATCAACACTATTGCTCAAAGCTAGCCATGAGCCGGCCACAGTTAATGTGGAGAAGGCCATACTTGCGAAGTTCTCGCCCATTCATGTCTATGGGAGTTCCCAATACAGTCAAGTGCACTCTCATAGAAATGAATTGTGAAGATTTGCGCCAGCCAGGTTGTCTCCCCATTCACTGAGCAGGAGGTGGCTTAATGGGAATACCCCTTTAATATCACTATAAAACTTACTCGGTCACCCTTGCAAGTTTACGTTTTGCTACTGATTGACGGATGATAGAGAAATGTAGGGTTACTTGAAGAATCCCCTCATTTCCAATCCCAAAAGCACAAGCATGCACCAGGACCTCCATCAATCAGACTCACTCCACTGACCTGTCATTAAAGTCCAATCTGCGTCGTACACTTAAAAATCAGGAATGGAAATGGCCTGAGGATGGCTTAATGACCCTTAAGCTTCTAATACTCTGCATTATAATTGATCATTTATATCCATAATTTGCAGGCTTTGCTGATTTGGGACTGTGTTTTTTTTACAAGCACACTGGCTGTTTAATGTACTGCTCTCTAAATATGTCAGTAAAGCAATTTAAATCCCCAAAATGGTTTATCAAGCTTGGAATAAAGACATTTTTATCTGTAGATATTGCCTGTGAAATACAGGTACAGTATTGAGAGCAGCATTTCTCTTTTATGATGACTGGCCATGTTCAGGTACCATTAATCTCTGCTGGGAGCTCCTAAACAAGTTATCAATTATACAAAGCGACATGCAAGCATTTCCAGATAACAGCTTCAAAAAGATGGATGTATTAGTAGTAGACCCAGGGTTGATCTTATCTCACAAAGTCTAGCTGAGCAGACAGGAAGTCTAAGCGCTTTATAATGTTTGGTCTATTGAGAATTGGACTATGGTTCGCATGTTGTCTGTTCTGATCAGAAAGATGAACTCGACTACTCACCACTTCTAGGTTGGTTGGTACTAGTAAAGAAAAAGTTAATACTGGCAAAGCAAGGTCAAATTGCAAGGTCAAATTGGCCCAGCACATGACCAGAAGATCCCCTTGAAGTCCTAGGTTCTAAAACTGATAAACGTTCCATCCTCATTGGGGGGCTCCCATCTCACACATTGGTGGCATATCGATAAGATATGCCATCGATGTGTGTTAGGTGCTGGTCCCGCCTCCAAATCCTGTACCTATATTATGAAATTCTGTTCAGAATGGAGAGCTGGTCAGACTTGTGCACTCCTCTCCATTCTGTTCTATGGGATTTCCCAGTACAGAAGAGCAGTGTGTTCGGCAGTAGTGGAAACTTCTGCAGTACAGAACTGAGAGTCATGTGCAAGTGTGAAAAGCTCTTAATTCAGAATCAAGACTTCCGGAGTCCCATTCCTGAAATAGATCCTATTAGATTTTGATGGTAAGGAGACTTTACAGTGTCCTTTCCCGAGATAGGCGTGGGTCCCAAAGGTTGGAACCAGTACCTTTCATACATTAAAGGCATATCCTATCAATATGGCAGCAATGTGTGAGATGGGAATACCCCTTTAAATTAGCTCAGGAAGTTAGCAGTGGACATCTTCAACTGAAGATAATTGTAGAGTAGGTTTTAGTTACTGAGTTTATTAATGGTCTTTTTTCTTGTGTGTTTTGGTATTTCACAAATTAGTAATCAGCCTCTGAACAGATAGCTTATGTAAAGTGTTGTCCCTTAATTTTTCTCCTGGCTTCACATATCTTGAGATGATAAACCATAGGCTCCAGTGTTAAAAACATATACCTGTGATAGATCTCCCAACATACGTTTCCCCATAGGTTCACAATACTAAAGAAAAGTTTTCATATAAAAATTGTTCTTGAGAACAGTTCAAATGTGGATCCTCTGGGTCACCGTGAGTAATAATGCAGACCACGCCAAGGAGCCCCCCGGTATCACCAGAGACTGCCACAAGACGGAATGGTCTTGGCTGCAGGGAACTCCCAGGTTGCTACCCCTGATGTTGCTACTCGTGGTGAAAGTCAAGTGTCCAGGCCAGTAACCAAGAAGGCAGGAAGAGGCATAGCAGAGTTAAGGCTGGTAGTAGGCAAGGGTTGAACAGCCCAGGTGCAGCAGGTAAAAGCAGCAGAGAGCACAGGTCCGGATAAGAGACAGACACCAACAAACTGGCCCAGAGCAGAGTAAGGAATTGGTGGCCAGCGATTGGTGCACCAATAATGCGCTGGCCCTTTAAATCTCAAGAGGTTGATTTGCGTGTTTTTTAGTCTTTTACTTTTTGCTTTTCTTTGTTTTACATTTTTCACTTTTTTGTGTCCCAATATGGGACTTTAATGAGTGATTATGTGATCACTTTTATAAAAAATTTCAGGGCATGAATGTACTGAAATGTATTATGCCAACTGTAAGTCAAGGCCTGACAGTCCTACCTCATAGACAGACTGTAGGCTGTTCATGGCAATCATTGGCAACCCGCAATCGCATAGCAGAGTGGTTGCTATTGATAGTGGCATTTATAGGGTTTAATGTCTGTAACCGTTGGGCTCCTCCTTCAGCCTACTATCTTCTGTCCTGAGGATGTCTTGTCAGCTCCGATGCCACACAGGTCTCTGATGAAAGTCATCTCATAGGGTCTGGGGACTGCATGTATGAGAACCTGCTAATATGTATTTCTATTTTATACTA
Organism: Phyllomedusa bahiana; assembly: GCA_025379985.1. Lineage (NCBI taxonomy): Eukaryota > Metazoa > Chordata > Amphibia > Anura > Hylidae > Phyllomedusa > Phyllomedusa bahiana. The sequence continues at coordinate 4,176 of JAODAL010003948.1, read as the reverse complement.
AATATGGGTGACATATATGAATGGGGCTGTGGCAGTTACAGTATCTGCCATTAAAAAAGCAGTATTAGTCCTGTTCTATAGCTTTATGAAAAGTTGCATTCCAAACAAAGAGTTGGGGCATTCTGGGGACATGTTGCATCACAGTTAGAACACCCAAACCAGGTTAAAGGTGGTGTCTGAGCCAGACTTGTGGTATTGGCTCTACGCTGCCCTGTATGTATGACCTGCAGAAGAACAGCCAGACCAGGGTAAAGGTGTGGTGCCTGAGCAAGACTTGTGGTACTGGCTCTACACTGCACCTGTATGTATGGCCTACAGAAGAATAGCCAGACCAGGTTAAAGTTGGTGCCTGAGCAAGACTTGTGGTATTAGCTCTACACTGCCCTGTATGAATGACCTGCAGAAGAACAGCCAGACCAGGGTAAAGGTGGTGCATGAGCCAGACTTGTAGTATTGGCTCTCACCTGCGCCTGTAAAATGCCCTGCAGAAGAACAGCCAGGACCGGGAAAAAGGTGTGTGCCTGAGCCAGACTTGGGGTTTATTGTCTCTACACTGCCCTGTATATCTGAACTGCAGAAGAACAGCCAGACCGGGGTAAAGGTGGTGCCTGAGCCAGACTTGTGGTATTGGCTCTACACTGCTCTGTATGTAGGGACCGGGCAGAAGAACGCCAGGCCAGGGTAAAGTTGGTGCCTGAGCCAGACTTGTGGTATTGGCTCTACACTGCCCTCTATGTATGACCTGCAGAAGAACAGCCAGACCAGGGTAAAGGTGGTGTCTAAGCCAGACATGTGATATTGGCTCTACACTAACCTTTATATATGAACTGCAGAAGAACAGCCAGACCAGGGTAAAGGTGGTGCCTGAGCAAACTTTGTGGGATTGGCTCTACACTGCCCTGTATGTATGACCTGAGAAGAACAGCCAGACCGGGGTTTGGGGGTTAAAATGTTGTGAGTGCTCTAAAAGGGCACGGGGAAACCTTTTTGGTATTGGCTTACACTGCCCTGTATGTTGACTGAAAGAAGACAGCAGACCAGGGTAAAGGTGGTGCCTGAGCCAGACTTGTGGTTTTGGGCCCTCTAACACTGGCCTGTATGTAGCCCTGCAAAAAGGAACAGCCAGACCAGGGTAAAGGTGGTGCTGAGCCAGACTTGTGGTATTGGTTCTACATGCCTGTATGTTGACTGCAGAAGAACAGCGGGCCCAGGGTAAATTTGGTGCCTGAGCCAGACTTGTGGTTTTTGGGAGCTTTTTTTACACATGCCCCTGAATGTATTGGGACCTGAAGAAGAAACAGCCAACCAAGGGTGTACAAATTGGGTGGGTGACCTGAAGGCCAGACCGGTGGTTTAGAAACCTACACTGCCCTGTATGTTTTGACCTGCAGAAGAAAGCCAGACCGGGTTTAAGGTGGTCCCTGAGCCAGACTTGTGGTATTGGCCTCTACACTGCCCTGTATGTATGACCTGCAAGAAAACAGCCAGGCCGGGAAAAGGTGGGGGCCGGGCCAGACGTGTAAGTATTGGCTCTACACTGCCCTATATGTATGACCTGCAGAAGAACAGCTAGACCAGGGTAAAGGTGGTGTCTAAGCCAGACTTGTGATATTGGCTCTACACTAACCTTTATATATGAACTGCAGAAGAATAGCCAGACCAGGGTAAAGGTGGTGCCTGAGCCAAACTTGTGATATTGTCTCTACACTGCCCTGTATGTATGACCTGCAGAAGAACAGCCAGACCAGGGTAAAGGTGGTGCCTGAGCCAGACTTTTTGTATTGGCTCTATACTGTCCTGTATGTATGACCTGCAGAAGACAAGGTTCATACATTCTGGCACATTCTAAACTGCCTTAAAGCTATTTAGAAATGGCCTGTCAGCACCAACGTCCACACATGTTGCTATGTGTTTTTACCAAGCCATTAATACCCTCCTTATTATAATTAAAATTTTATTTTATTTAAATTCAATCAATTCAAAAATGTTTAGGTTTCAGAATAATAAATTCCCTTTAAAGAACAATCAATTCCTTAATTCTTGAATAGCCCTAAACCATTGGAAATGCATCACAGTACAGAATTCATGCATTTTCCAAAAGCATCTTAAGGCAACAATAATACTTATTAAAAGAACGCTTCTCCTTGTTTTATTTAAATGCATACTATTAATAAACCTACAGAAAGAAGGCAGTCTCTTCATAGCTAATAATTTTTCTATGAAGCTGTCATAAAAATACAGTCTATTATCCTGACTCAGATACAACAAGACTATTGGTAGGGCACAATTGTACTTTTCCCACTATTACTTTGTAATATTTGATGAGTGCACATAATTTATAGAAAACTACTTGGTGGTTTTGTGCAAGAACAGAGCTTTATCGCAGCTGATACAGTATGTGGCAATTGTCCATTGATGTAGCCATTGGTCATCTAATGCGGGGGCTAAAATTGAAGGAGTTGAGGATTTGAGGAAGGGCATTTTGGATTTGGTTTCATGTACTTAGCAGGATCCAATCTCTGTTCCTGCAACTGTAGCAAGGTTCAGTTATATTTGTAAAGTCATGGTCCTGCCAGACTAGTAGCAACCAACCCATGATGTGCGAGAAAGGCTTAGATTTACTATTATGTGTGACTTCCCATGGTCTCTTTGAAGACTTTGTCCAACACGAGATCGCATGATAAATTTTGTGACACATTTGGCAAAACTTTACGAAATTCCCGATTGAACCAGACAACTCCCCAAGAAAATGGGCCATCCCATCGAGAACATCAACATTTGAGGCAATAAGCTACAAAAAACATTTAAATCCTTACTAATTTTTTTGGTTCTTTTTTTTTTTTGCTTCATTCTGGGGTTTTGTTTTTATGTTGTTCACTTTTTGGTATAAATGATTGAATATCTGTGTTCTGCAGGTTGGAACAATTCCAACAATACAAAATGTGTAGGGTTTTCATTATGTTTTTGTACTTTTAAAAAATGCAAGCATTCTCTATTTCTTATATTTGCACTGCAGCGCCATTTTCTGTGACCAGTAGCTTGTTGTTTCTTTAACCAATGGACTGAGTGAGGGCTCGTTTTTGTGGGCGGATGCAACTTTTTGATAACTTTTCGTTCCAGTTTTTAGGGGACGTGAGATGACCCAAAAAAATCCCCTGCAATTTTAGGGACACATGCATGAATTCTGGTACTGACAGGCCAGTTCTTCTACCGGTCATACATACAGTATGTAGTGCCCCTGCAACAAGTCTGGCTGTTCTAACTGTTCTGCGGCGAGGTTTGGCATCAAAGAATTATAAATATGTCTACTTCTAAGAATGTGAAGCAACACCCCCAGAACGCCCCTCTTTGATGCATTAACCCCTTAAGCCAAACACCTGAAAGTAGTTAATGACCAGAATTTTTTTTTTTAGTTTTTGCCTTCTTGCGTTTCAACAGTTGTAACTTTTTTATTTTTTCAATGACACAGTTGCATAAGGTCTTGTTTTATTCGAGACAAGTTGTACTTTATGGTGGAATAGTTTAAGTTCACTTATAAATAATTGCAGACATTTTTTTTTTCTTTTTTTTTTCACTTTTTTTTTTTTTCATTTTTTTACACCATTCCCATTTCACACTTAATAACTTGTTAGATTAATTCTACAGGTTATTACGGTTGTGTGTATACCTAATATGTGTAGGGGTTTTTTTTTTGTGTGTGTGTTAATGTACGCACAATTAATGTTTATTAACCCTTTACGGGCCGGAGCCCGTTTTGGCCCCTCTGACAGAAGCCCCATTTTTTTAAAAACTGTCATTTTGTCACTTTATGTGAGAATAACTTTTTGACACTTTTAAACCCATCCATGTGATTCAGAGAATGTTTTCTGGGGACACATGGTGCTTTAAATAGTAAGAAATTTTGGTCCAAAAAATGCTTGTTTATTTGTGAAAAGTATCAAATTTTTCGTGAAAATGTGAAAAATTTACAATTTCAAAACTTCAAAAATTTCTCATGTAAGGGCAAAAGTTTTTCAACTAAAATTTTTTTTAATAGCATCTACCATATTCTGCGTATTTTTTCATCATTTTTTTTTTAAAAATTTTTTTTTTTTTTAGAATTAGGGGGCTTATAAAATTTAGTAATAATTTTCAAATTTTCAAGAAAATTTGCAATATAATTTTTTTGGGACCCAG